>JAOVVH010000026.1:4188270-4200243 GCA_028566435.1 Scorpiodoras heckelii | reverse complement strand
GTTGTTGCACAGTCTGTGTTAGTCATCCTCTAATCCTTCATCAGTGCTCACAGGATGCTGCCTACAGGATGCTGGTGCCTGGACATTTTTGGTTGGTGGACTATTTCTAGTCCAGCAGTGACACTGAGGTGTTTAAAAACTCCAACAGCACTGCTGTGTCTGATCCAGTCACACCAGTACAACACATATGGTGTATATTGAGTTCATAGTGACACTTTAATTGTACACTGGTCATGGCTATGTGATTTCTCCGGGCAGCTAGTTATTCCAGAACTAATTTAGATGTTTCATAGGTATGAAGGGTTTCATACTGTATTTATGCAGTCACTTTTTTTATTTATAAGTAATTTTGCAACTATATTACTTTTCCTCCACTTGATTTAACCCACATATATCTGATCTAATCTTATTTACGCTAAATAAGCCTGATCAGTAATCCTGAGTTGACACACTTCTCAGTTCAACAGCTTCAAAGAGCAGAAAAATCCAGGCTCATGTCAAATTGTCAACAGTCTAATCCAGATAATCCACACACGAAGAATGGGGCTCAGATCTCTTCTCCGTCCTTGAGAATGTGCCTTCTATTTCTTGCACCTGTAAATCTGCCGTTCCGGATTGGCCGTGTATCCCATTAGCCTTGTTGTTACTGAATCTCTTCCGACTTCACGAGGCAGGCCTTGAATAGTAAAGTGCCTGGGTTGTCGACCTCGTGTGAGTCGGTCGCATCACCGCATCATCAGAAAATGACATGATTGAATTTTGATAATGCTACAGCCATCTGTGGCTGCGAGTCCAGAAGTGGAAGTCCCTGCTTTCTGAGATCCTTCCTGTTTCCTCTCATCAATCACTGGAGTCTGTTAGCACACAGAAGGAGCAGCTTGCATTTTCTGAGTGTTTTCAGATGTTTGAAAAGATGCCGCAGCTGCCTTCATGTATACCAGAGGGAGTCTGTGTTAACCTTCACCTTCACCTTCCCAGATTTCACCCATGGGTATTGCTATTTATTTATTTAATAAATAGCTATTTTATTTATTTTACTGAGCAGTGGTAGCTCAGTGGTTAAGACGCTGGACTACTAATCAGAAGGTCAGGGCTTCAAATCCCAGCACCAACAACCTGCCACTGTTGGGCCCCTGAGCAAGGCCCTTAACCTGAAACTGCTCAGCTGTATTAGTGAGATAACTGTAAGTCACTCTGGATAAGGGTGTCTGCTAAATGCCGTAAATGAATGAATGAATTTATTTTTGGGGGGAGGAAATGCATTCAGTTCTTTGTGGTGCCTAACACACTTGACCACTGTAATTCAGACTCCCCAGAAGCCCGGTACTTTCCATATGCAGTCTGTGTGTTGCTGAAGTCATTACTTGATTATATTATTTGTCCAAAAAACTGAACTGCGATCTTCGAAAGAGTCATTGCTCTGAAAGCGAACAATGATTAAAGTCCATCTGGCTCACTAAACTGTACAATGGTGCTTAAAGGCATTTCCTTAATGAGAGGTTAATGATTTGTTTAAGCAAACTCTTTAGCTTGCACACTGCCAATATTCAATTACACAAAGAGATGCATCTCCTCTGCATTTCAAACCGCAGCTGATGAATGAAACCTCAGCTGATGAATGAAACCACAGCTGCTGAATGAATTATGCTTTTACTTCCCCTATGATGCATGCGTTCTGAATCCTGTAGACGGAAATCTGGACTCACAAACACAGGCGGTTGTAGCATTGTCAAAATTCAATCAGGTCATTTTCTGATGACGCGGTGATGCGACCGCTCACACGAGGTCTGTAACCCAAGCACCGTTGTTTGTCCTTCACAGACCCCACTTGGGGGAAAATGGGCTTAAAAGTACTTTGTAAATCCTTGAGCCATTCTGGCCTTGAGCTAGTAATTCAGATGGGAGAATGCTTGCTGAGGGACTGACTGTGAATGCAGTGTTCATTTCTCCTAAAAACAAAAAGTGTACTGCAAAATGTATTTCTCTAATCCGTTAAATTAATCACTAATGGCTGGAAAAGGAACATTTTGGCAGGAACGAATTAATTTTGACTAGATGGTGCTGGTAAATAACTTTTACCCTGATGTAAAATATTTTTGGAGTATAGCGGTCACAAATATATTAATGGATTACTTTATGAGGATTGCTCATTAACGTAATTATGCTGGATAAAAGGCTTTTCTTTAGCAGGCTATCTCTAGAGGGCTACTGTGCCATTTGTAAATCATCACTGCCCTGCTGTCGTGGGTGTTTGCTTTGGAGGATGGGACTGGAAAAGTCTCCGTCATCACTAATCCTGAAAAGATACGTCAGGTTGGAGACAAAGGTTTATTCGTGTTTGGTTTGGAATGGCTCGTTTGGCCAAGAAAGTACCCGAGGATGCAATATATCAAAGATTTACACTCAAATAAATGGTCCTCTTACCTTCGGCAATGAGCAAAAAAAAATAGCTGCACAAGTGCAAAGTTTTCACTTTCATTTGGAGCTCGAAGGGCAAGAGTATAAAGCTCACAGGCCTCGAAGAATTCCTAAAAAACAAAAATATCTCAAAACATCGTAAAAGAGATTTTGTGTGAGACTTTAACAGTGTTTTTTGCATGCATTTGCAGTGATTTACAGTATCTGCACTATGCAAACATTATCCTGTCTCAACCCTGGTACTATATCTTAAAACAGAAAATGTTCTGTATGTCATAGATACTCTGTACTTACACTTTCCCTTTGTTTGCCATAGCCTATGTTTATGGAAATGGGACTGGCTTTTTCTGTCAGTTTCATCCATGACCCTGGCAACCTTGCATGCAGGACAAAGGCTATGGTCATTAATATGAAACAAAAAGGGTTTTTTTTTGTCAGTGGCTTGCTCCAATCGCCTGACTTAAACCCTGTCTTCCTGAGCTCCAAGATAAAACCATGTTTCTGCCATATTTTCTGTCCAAACAAAAGAAATACGGTTTTATTTACGTAGCCCAAACAGACCCCAGGCTCCTCACAGATCCTCATTTTCCACACTGTAAAAAAAAATTGATTCATCATTTGCGTTATGCACTTCATTGGAAGAAAAGTATCCATGTACGCCACCAATGATGCAGACTGCTGACATATAAATGACGAGTTATATGACTCTTAAGATCTCTGAGTGGTTAAAGTGTAGCATGCAATTGCTCTCTGTTGTGGGTATTCTCCATCCTCGGCATATTCTTCCAGCTGTAGGAACTAAACTAGGCAATAAGCTGCAAAACGGCAGCACCACAGGCTTCAAATCTGCCTTCCATTCAAGAGAAAATTAAAGAGTTCGAAATGTGCCATAGAAAACCGACTCCTGATGTGGTTCTTACTGCTTTTAAATTCTGGCCAAACCACTTCAGGCATTTAGAGTTCCCACAAGAGAGGGGAATCTCACCCAGAACTGGCATGGGCTTTAGGCTCTTAAGCTGTTCCATTATGTAATAATATTTGCGTAAGATGTGTGTGTTGATTTAGGGGCAACTGCCTTATTTCTCCCCGCATTGCTGTGCTTCATTTTGGTGTTTTGGGCCACTTAGGTTTCTCAATTGCACTATTTGGTTTGTGTAGGCTTTCAAGGTGTCTAGAATTAAAAGAGGAAGCCCACCTAGGAAATACGCCTTTTTATTTCTTAACCAGCAATACTAAATCAATCGCACAAAATATGCAGTTTATGGGTCAAATTTTCTGAATAAAGCTACTGATAAATGACTAAAGTGAATGTTTCCCCTGAACTGCTTCACATCAGGAATGTTTCTAGAGTGGTGGAACTCATTGATTGTGAGCTTATTATTTTATTTCTTCAGTTCAAGTTAAAGCTTTATTCTGGTCAGAGTTACAGTGGGGTGGGGCAATGGTGGCACAATGGGTAGTCTGTCTGGGCGTTGGACTGGCAACCTGCCCAGGGTGTTTCCCTGCCTTCTGACCAATGAGTGCCGGGATAGGCTCCAGCACCCCCCATAACCCAGCTGTAGGATAAGCTACATAGATAATGAGAGAGTAAGAGTCGCAGTGGATCTGGATCCTATCTCTGACCACTGGGCACAATGTGGGAATACACCCTGGGGGGTGAGGGGAAACTGAAGAACTTGGTGGAAATCCACATGGACAGAGAAGCCATGAGAAACTTCACAGAGAAATCCTATGATTTCAAATCATTCCCTGCCCCCTGGATGGGAAGGATGGATATCATCTCTGCAGATGTCTTTAAGCTCGTGTACATACAGAAGAGGGACGTGTGTGCTCTGGTCCAAGCATAATCAGATATTGCATTATGTTACATAAATAGCAGTTTGAAAAGATGTAATGGCTGGTTTGACATGTCAAGACAGAAGTATGGCCTTCCAGATTGGTAACCCTCATGCAATAGAAAAGGCTTAGCTGTCAAGTGGCAGCATGGCAACCTTCAAGGGGTAGTGTAGCTCGAGTTCAAGGTCACGAGTTCAAATCCCACCACAGCCAAGCTGTCACCACTGGGCCCCTAGGCAAGGCCCTTAGCCCTCAACTGCTCAGTTGTGTAAATGGGATAAATATAACTTGCTCTGGATAAGGGCATCTGCCGAAATGTCATAAATAGAAATGGAAGTGGCAGCTCACAATGAGAACAGGTGGATAGCATGATTCCATAGCAGACAGTTTTGCTGCATGGGGTTGGAATCTGAGCTCAGGTAACCATCTCGGTAGAGGTTCAAATGTTCTCCCCATATCAGCTTGGGTTTCCATTGGGTTCTGTGGGTTTCCTCTGACCTCCCAAAAATATGACAAAGTGCACTGGCTACTTTAATACCCATGGGTATAAATGAGTTTTGACCTATGATGGACCTACCATCCATCCCAGACAGGGTGTAATCCTGTCTTGGCCTCAGTGTTCCCGGTGACTTTGTTTCCACTGTGACCCCAACCAGGATCAAGAAATTACCGGAGTGCAAGTTTCAGGTCATAAGCTACTCTGGTCTGATATATGCATTTCTGCTAGGCTTCTTCGGGGTACGTTTTTTCGCCATGATGGTTTGGCTTGTGCAGTTCATTCGCTGCCAATTTTGGAATGTCAAGTTGAGTCAGAGAAGGAATATTTCATCTAAATGTTCTAAAAGGCTTCTTCAGTGACCATTTGCAAGTCTAATTTGAAGCAGGATCTTGTGTGAGAAACCGGCGAGATGTTTAATGGTACTTGTCTGAAGCCTCATTCCTCCTCTCTTATCTCTCTCCTACACCCCACATTGAGTGGTGTGATGGCCCTGTCAGAGTTATCAGATTAAATGTGCAGAAATAAACAAAGGATTTTTTTTTAAAAAGCTGGCATCTTACATAGTCACTGAGAGGAAGTGAGTACACCAGCTTATCTCTGAGGAATGGTTGGCTTATAAAATACAGAGTCAATAGGATTGACTTCATCACTCCAGCACAAATCTGCTTGACTCCTGATTGTAACAAGTGAAAAGTTTTAATTTCCAGAGCTAGACGAAGAAGTTTCCCTGAAGCAGTTTGTCAGGTTAGTGTGTTCTCCTTTCCTTGTTTTATTCACCATCAGACCATTTGGCCTTGATTGAAATGGTTTTTGTCTGTTTGTTTATTAACGAGCTGTTTTCTGCTTTGCTACGAGGAGCAAAAGTTACTCAGGGCAATTGAGACAGCTCAAGCAGAGCAAAATGTCTTCAGGCTCACTCCCTCGTCACACTTTAATGTGGCATTGCTCACACTCTGACGAGGCTTGAGGCAGAAACTGGTTGCTCTCGTTACATCCCTGCCTGTCAGATATCACACAGGGACCAGCCACCACTTGAAGGTTAATGATGGCCACCAGCACTCTGCTCCAATCTCTGGTAAAGACTAAAAACAACAGTTTGAGGGTGTCTCTCATAACCCCTTCCACGTCCTCTGTGTGCTCATAAAATTCCCCAACGGTGCTTAATTCTGACTCCTGGGTGAATGAAAGCAAAATAAAAGAAGAGAAAAGCAATTGTGGGTCTGCACTCAAGACAGGAAGAAATATCATCCTGAAAATAGGCATAATGAGAAAGTTTGCCTGTGGAATTCTGAATCAGACGGGCTTGATTGCAAGGTCTGTGGTCCGTCTACATTGTGCTCATTCGTTTCTTCATTTCAAAATGAACAACAACAAAAAAACTCTATGCAAATGAAAGTCTACAGTTTCGGGCTTTCGAACATTAATAATACAGAAAGATTTTGTATTTCTTCTTTGCTTGCTTTTCATTAATTCATGGCATTTCGTGGCATAGGGCGCAAGGCAGGATCAACCCTAGACAGGGCGCCAATCCATTGTAGGGCACACACGCACACACTAGGGGCACTTTGGAGACATCACTTAACCTAATATGCATGTCTTTGGACTGTAGGAGGAAACCGGAGTACCCGGAGTAAACCCAAGCAGACACGGGGAGGACATGCAGACTCCACACAGAAAGGACCCAGACCACTCCACCCGGGGATTAAACCCAGGACTTTCTCGCTGTGAGGAGACAGTTCTAGCCACTGCGCCGCCGTGCCGCCCTTGCTTGCTTTTCATCGTTTTATATTCATTCTGGTGCTAAAATTAATTAACGATCTTGAATGGCCTGGATGTTTATCAGGTTAATGACTCGGTAGCTAGTAGCAAGAAAGGTAGATTAGTGCATACGCTAGTGCTAATATCAGCAGGATTTTCCAGCTACTGCAACTTTATTTTAATCTATATTTTAATCGCACACGATATATTTCATTATGAAAAGAGTATAAGATTCCAGAGTATATACGTTATCCTGAGATAGAACATGTACTTCCAGAGTGCCTGTGTTCATAGTCATATGTACTACATTGGACATTTTTTTTAGTCACAAATGAATTCACAAATATTTGATTTTTAGACTTTGTGTGGTGAGAAACCATAAAAAAAAGGTAAGGGTTTTTATTTTTATTCTATGTTAATGTCAAGAAAAGTAAATCCATAAAAAGATCTTTCCATTTTCCATTTTGAAATGAAACACGCATGAAGACACCATACATCGACTGAAATGCAGAGCAGGACTTTTGTTTTATTTGGTGATATGCCCATGTGGCAAACAGTATGCAATAATCTCTGAGGATGTGCACATACTACACATTTATTACTTGGGGATTTAATTATTACGACTCCAGTTACATCCTTAAGTCTTTTGGGTGTCTCTTGGGCTCCCTCTCTAGCACTACTGGTGAAAATAAATAAATAAATCAAGCTAAATTAATAAAGCGTGCCTTTGGTGCGCATCTTCGCAGGCAGATATTGATACAGATCGGTTTTCACAGACAGGCAAGTCACAGGAGTGGTTTTCCTACGACAATGTGCAATCTGTCACTGTCTTCACTTCACCTTAGTAACAGAGAGGGGCAGCTGACCCCCGGAGCTGTTTGGTATGGCAATAACAGCCTCCATTTACCACGCATGGCAGTGGAGAGAGAAGAAGGGGAGGGGTGCAGCTGAGCTCAGCTGTGAGCGATGGATATAATAATTGCTGAATCTAACCTCTGCATGCAAGTCCCTCCGAGGAGCTGCCTCATGGCATAATGCAATCGCAGGAAACAAATGCATTTGTTTACGTTACCCTTAGTACAGCTGCTGCAAGATAAACCAGTAGAAGAAGAAGCAGTTCAGAAAGGTTGTGACCTGACCATCACAAATCTAGGTACTGCCCTTATAAACAAGCAGCATGGAATGAACAAGGAGTTGTATTTGTACTGTTAGTGTTATTTATGCATGGAATAGAACGCAATGGAGCATCAGTGTCAGGGTGAAGTGATGTGACCCAGTGCAAAGCAGAATTACTGTTACTTAGTGTTGTAGTATTCGAGTCCAGTCTTGGTTTTGAGCACTTACTCCATCTCGTCTTGAAATCGAATGCAATCTTGAATAGTCTAGTCTCGGACTAGAGTGGCATGCGTTGGACATGGGTAGTTTTAGATGGAGTCCTCAAGACTCTTTTTCCCCCCCATCATAATGACAATGATAAACTTTTTTCCATTTTTCATACTCTCAAAATAGCTATGCATATTAATACAAAACAAAACAAAAATGAATTCCCATTGGATTTGATATACAAGCTCTGTCCAGAGAGTAATGAGAATGGCATTCCAGTGCTCCACAGGGCTTATGCATGGGGATGGTGGTTCAAGGTCAGATAGAGTGGGCTCTCAAATAAACGGTAGGACCCGATTCCGTTGCTTTCCAGCCTTCACAGTGGCCAGACATTTGTTTTTGTGAAACCCTGCTGAAGTGCCTCATCACGGGAACGATGCAAGTGAGTTTGGAGCACCGGTACGTGATCGAGTTCTGTGTGAAATTCTGTAAAAGTGCATCAGAAACTTGAAATGTTAAAGAAAGGTTATGGACAAGCTATCCCATTATCACCCGATTGTTGAACAAGAGAGCCTAAATTCCTGAACAGAGTGATCACAGGAGATGAATCATGGGTGTTCGAAGACAAAAAGACAAAAAGGCAAAGTGCTGAATAGCACACGACAACATCACCTCACCCACAGAAATCTTGCATGAGCAAGTCAAAAATCAAGTCACTAGTCACAACGCACTGAGTCACACTTCACTGGCTGTGAGAAAACTTTTGGCTGAAAAACATTCCAGTCCTTCCACATCCACCCCTACAGCACTGATTTGTTTCTGTGTGAGTTCTTCTTGTTCCCCACAGTTAAAACACACACACAATTTCATTCTCATTACTTTCCGGACAGAACGTGTATGTTATATTGATATATTAATAGTTATATTAATGTTAGTGATGTAGGGGAAAAACTGATTTTTTTTAAGTTTCAGTCTCACCTCTTCCAAAGACTCAGTGTTGACTGCCCCACAGTCCCAAAGTCTTGGTCTTCACTCAGACTTGATATAAACGGTGATTTCATCACCATCATTTACATTTACACTTATGGCATTTGGCAGATGCCCTTATCCAAGGTGACTTACATTCATCTTATTTAGTCAATTGGGCAATTGAGGGTTGAGGGCCTTGCTAAGGGGCCCAGCAGTGACAGCTTCACTGTGGTAGGACTTCTGGACACGACCTTCTGGTCAGTAGTCTAGCGTCTTAACCACTGAACTACACTGGCTCCCTATCACTACTGTTACCACCCCATGTTGATTTTTTTTTAACAGTAACAACATAACCTGAAGTGATTTATTCCTCGTATAGGTGGGATACACCATGGACAGGTCGCCAGTCCATCGCATGGCCAACACACACTCATGCGCACATTCACACCTACGGGCAATTTAGAGTGACCGATCAGCCTAACATGCATGTCTTTGGACTGTGGGAGGAAACCGAAGTACCCGGAGGAAACCCACACGAGCACGGGGAGAACATTCAAACTCCACACAGAACGGCCCGGACAGAACGGGAATCGAACCCGGATCGCAAAGGTGTGAGGCGACAGTGATAACCACTACACCACCGTGCCGCCATGTTCTTATAATGTTGTGTAACATCCATAACCTGTAATTACTCACAGAATAACAGCTTAAAAAAGCCTTTCACTGATCAACCTCTGTTTTGTCTTTCCTTTGAATTTAATTAGACAGCACCACGTGATTTTAGAGAGTAACTCCCATCCTGAAGACTTTCCTGTGGAGGAAATCTTACAATCATCAATTATGAACAATTACACATTGTTTTAAATTTGTTTATGGAGCATCCAGTATATAAGTCCATGTGTATGTTGTTATGAAGATGAAAAGAAAATGAGCACATTGCAGTTAGAACTACTGTCAGAGACATGGAGACATAGGATGGATGGATGGATGGATGAATAGATAGATAGATGGATATGTATAATGTTTGTTTACCTTCTGTAATGAGTAAAAGTGAAGGTATGTTTACACTAGGGTCATATTTACTGACATGCTGACTTCATTGCCTCTACCACCCTCGCGTCGATTTTGTCAAGGCTACTGTTCATAAGCCGCAGGCCCATTTTGTTGACTGAGGAAAATGCTACAGAAATGAGACAGTGCCAGAAGTCTAGCACCACACCCCCTTAACACTGCCTTGAATCTAAATGCCCAGACGCTAGTCATTGTCTAACGGATACTATCAGCTACACCGGTGGGCGCCAGAATCTAATGAAAAAAAGAGAAAAGACATGATCTGGGATTGGGAAAAGTGGTCATTCAGCAACATGCCACCAGGAGCTGCAATCCCAGCCAGCTGTGACTGCGGCATGATTACCGAGCAGCATGAGGCATAATTTACCTGCAAAGTGTGCCATTGTGTTCATTCCATGCCACATACCTTCCTTTTATCAAAGTGAAGAATGGCCTCATCGAGCTCATCCAGTGCCGGGCACTGAGTTAGCGGCTCCAGAGCTCAGGAATCATTTCAACCTCCTCGGTGTTGGATCTGCTCTCAGAAAAAAGGTGAAACAGGGTCAAAATGAGCCCCGGCCTTGCCACGCTGTGTCATGTGTCATGTTCAGTGTGCAAATAAAACCTTCAGGTTTTTTTTTTCCAAAATGTCTTATTATGGTTATTATGTTAAAAATAAATCTGATGCAATCACAGCTTCTGGCAGCTCCAACTAATTATCCTGAGCTTTGTTATTAAACACATCATTCTTTTTGCAAGCAGAGAATGCAGGTTTATATGAATAGGCAGGTTTACAGTAGATAGTCTAGTGTCGTGTATTTTCAGCTTGTCTCCTGAGGACTGCCATGTCCATATGGTTCTGAAATAGAAAAATGCACTGTCCAGAATGAACTAATCCTCACTGTGTAATTGTTCATTGTGGTTCTGTTTGGCATTTGCAACCTGAGAATAAATCCCCACAGCTGGAACCTTTCGCTTTTCATTTCCTATTGTCTGGGAGGTTTTGGTTCGTTTACTTCCACTTTTTAACTGAGGCTTTATTGGATGGACGGAGTCCATGGGGATTAGGGTGATGTTTATCCAAGTTCATAACTACAGCTGTGCTGTTGTGTGCATCAAAGCAGAGCAATGTTGAATGCATGCAGAAGTGTTATCATTGAAAGTCTTAACAGGCAGAAGGGCAAAAGAAGCTTTTTAACACAAACATTTGCATTGTTCTCAGCTTCATGCTAACAGTATAAACAATAAACAGCACATGATGCGTTGTGATTTTACAGACCAGCGACCATAACACTGCCCACTGGTTTTCGATTGGTTCAACAAAACCAAAAATTCAACATTCGTCGAGAACAGTTTGGTACAAAGAAAAATGAACCTCTACCAAAGTCGTTATAGGAAAGTCTCGGCAGCCATCTTGATTATGTCCCCAGGTGGTTATTTCATGTTAACAAGATCGGGTCCCTATCTAAATGAATGGGGAGAGACTTCATCAACTTAATTTATGGCTCAATCCAGAGTGCTGTGACAGAGACCTAAAAAAGGTGCTGCTCATTTTGGGAAGCAGCTAATATAGGACAGGCAGAGAGAGAGAAAGAAACAGAGCAAAGACAATAAGAAAACTATTTAATATCAGAGACATTTTAAGGACTTTGGCACCTGCTCCTTCCTGCCACTATAACAGTTGAAACTGTCATGAACCTCAACTGGGCTTGCATCAGTGCAACAACAGGATTTGCATATGTTTCCCAGTTCGGCTGATATAGAGCAGATGATTGGCTTTTCGGAGGAGGAGAAGGATATGTCTCATACAACCGCCATATTTGGTGTTACAAACTTTTCCCATAGATTTCTATTCAGAATTCTGTAAATGGAGTAACTCCTCTATTATAATATCTCTGCCCCGACCTGGTGCAAATGTAACACTGCACGTCCATTCCACATTTTCTTTTATTCACATTTGGTCTAATTAGCATTTCCTGCTTTATGAAAAAAAGCAGAAAAGTACTCTGACGTGGCGGCACGGTGGTGTAGTGGTTAGCATTGTCGCCTCACAGCAAGACGATCCGGGTTCGATTCCCGGTCCGGGCCGTCCTGTGTGGAGTTTGCATGTTCTCCCCGTG
>JAOVVH010000026.1:4157886-4173343 GCA_028566435.1 Scorpiodoras heckelii | reverse complement strand
GCTGTCTCAAGCTTAAATAAAACTGTGCAATCCAGTTACATATTCCTTTATCTCTACATAAACTGATATTGAGGTGATTTTAGAATTTTTGCATGATTATTTGTATAAGATGTATACAATTGTGGGCTGTTTTCCCCGTACCGGTAGCCATGTTCCATGGTGCACTGCCTCTGTTTGCAAAGAATTTGGGGAATTGTCTTCTCTCACTTCAAATGGAGTTGAAATCTGAAAACACTCTATTTGCAGGGCAGTTTCAAGGGCTAGAGGACCACTACCCCTCAATCACCCTAAAGATACAGGATACCCTACCCTAAGCAAGAGCACACAAAAGGGAGGGCCAAATTGTAGGGCCTTGGGGATTGGGATTGGGCTTTAGCAGTCACCACACAGACACACACACACACACACACACACACCCCTCTCTTCATATTCTGCAAGCTCCCAATTTAATTTCTCCCTGTATATCAGTTCAATTAGATGTATCTGTTACTTGTTCTTTTTCTGTTCTCTTTCACTTGCAACTCATTGTGCGTTTAGTGTTCTTTTAATTGGCCTGCTGCTTAAGGAAGCAGGATTTGTTAGATCCCACTTCAAGTTCATCATCAAAGCCATCTGTTTTCATCCCACTTCTAATTGATGAAAATGGACAAATTAGAGTTCAGCTGCTGAGAAAGCTGGCATAAAGGACTCACTTTGGTGGCTGTGCCGGGTGCTACAGTGACAGTGCCTCCATTGCAACCTGTCCCTCAAGGAACTCCGTTTCAAGGAAATAAATAAATCCACAGACTGACAATGATGAGTCAGTTAGCACTCAAATGCAGCTCATTGAGTATGAGACATAAGCAAGGACAATGGGAATGAATTGTTTTACACATAGACTCATGTTATGCTCAGTTCCACACACAATGCCTGTGTTTTTACATGGTATGCGTGACTCTCATATTAAAACCTGTCTAAATGCAGAGTGCATTACACATTACATATTTGAACACTATGATTATTTCCTGTATGCCAATGACACCAGGATGACTTATTAGATTTCATGGTACTACATCCAAAAATCAACATTTCCACTCAACCCTATTCCTTTGTCAGTCCCAACCCCTTCTGGCTCATCCCAGGATTGATTGTTACAGCCAGCTGGCAAGCTAATATCTGCATCTCTATACTTTTCATGTGGAAAATTACATGCCACCTCAAAGGAAAGTGTCCAGCAGGCCACACAGCCCTCAGTCTGGGATAGACCCAAAACCCACATGTTTTATTCAGGGACCCATGTGTCTGCAACTAGGTGCTGCTTATTAGCTTGGAGAAAGAGTGTCTCAAACCCCTGCAAGGCACATAACGAACAGAGGATATTATGAAATCGGGGAGGTCCAGAATCTACACTCTTTCTTGCTGAAGACTGAACCTCAGTAATCAAAGGAAAAGCTCCCCAGTCAGGCTCCTGCACTGAGTCAGTGGCTAATTAATGGAGTGCTTTGAAAGGGTTATGAGGCCTATCCATTGGGATCCATAAATCAGGACTTATTCACTCTTTGACTTCCCTGTAGAGGCGGCATCTGGATGGACATGGTGAGTCAGACATGCCCTGGACTCTGTCAGTCAGTCATCCATATGGGGCAACTGTGGTGCGTCGGGGCCTGGGACGCAGTTATTAGCCAAATGGATTAGATAGTAGAGACGAGGACAAAAGGGCATAAAGAAGAGGAGGGGGTGAACAAGCGGAGACTACACTACTGTTTCAGCAGACATGTGTTACTCAGAAAGGAGAAGCAGAGTGTTTTGGACACCAGGGGGTAGAAAAATAACAGATAATTGAGTGGACTGTATGGCAGGCAGTGGATTGTCACAGAAACTCACTGAGGCACATAAGAAAGATCATCCAGTTAGAATGAGAAATGTGAATGTCAATGGATCCTCATTTATCTGCATTAATCCAGCCGAAGATTAATGCACACTAATGGATAAAGTGATTACAACTGATATAATTGCTGCTCCAGTAAGTTCCCAGATGCACTTGAAATATTGACAGTTCTGTAGCAACTTCAGCCCGCATTTATATCTACAAAGGTCTGTGAACTCACACTGTGCTATGTATAGATATATTTCAGAGGCGAAGCAGTGTCCCTTGGGTGTCTGTTGGAGAAGCTAACTGTCTGTGTCATGGAGTATGGCCTTCATCAGATTTCACACAGATATGGGAGGTGAGGGACTGTTGAAGTCACCTAACCATGAAGAAAACCCCAAGTGTGTCAACATGACAGCTGACATATAGTATGACTGCATCCACGTCCTGTACTCAATCCTCCCTCCGCTCACATTAAAGAAAAATGGTGACATTATCGCAGTCATGGTGGAGAATTTAACAACTTCTATTTGTGTGTCACTTGACTCTGCATGCTCTTCGGGACAGGGTACTCCAAATTGCGACAATGCAGGTGATTAAAACGCAGGTCTGCTCCACAGGGTTATTTATTCTCCCTGTCCTGCTTGGTCGAGGTGCAGCAGAGGCACTAAAAGCCGAGGTTGGAGAGTCGGTTGTAAATCTGTCCAGCTCGCATTCCGGCCTGCCGCAGGGCATCATTCTAATTATAAAAGAGCACAGTGGTGCTGTCATTGTATGGGGGAATGCGTAACGCTTGTAACAGCACAGACAGCTGATAAATTATTTTGGTAAACATATAATCTCCTAGGGGGAAATCTCCTTATGATTGGAAATTGTCTCATTGGTTCACTTCACATATTTACTTTTGAAATAAGCTTTTCGATCACACACAGTGTAATGTCAGATAACAGATTTCCTCCACTTTGGACTGCAAGAAATGCCTGATATTATCTTCAAAAAATGGTTTATGCCCAAGTCTCAGCCTTGCTTCAACAGATCTCTACTGGATATTGTAAATTTGTACATAACAACTGCTGCTATGATCATAAAAGCAGCTCATATCAGGTCTCCTATTCACAATTTTGAACATAATTTCAACACACTCAATACTGTTTGTCTTTACATTATACAGATGTAGAAGGATAGTGATTTATAATCCCACCAAAAGAGCACAGGTTCCCTTATTTATAGTGCTGTCACGCGATTCATTTTTGTAATCGCGTTAATCGCCCGTTTAATTTTTTTTATCACGCGTTAATCGTGGTTTTAAACACATCGTGATTTGCGTTGTACATGCAGGTCGGTTGATGCCGTTTATCACTGATAAAAGTGAAATGTTAAAGATGATTGGCGTCTTTTCATTTTTTTAAAATAAAAAATAGTTTTTGTCTTTCGTTCATCTGATACACTGATTAGAGTTGGAGTTTAATTAATGGCATCGATTCGCCAATTAGAGTAATGCAGCACGTTGCAACCGAAGAGTAAGTTTACGTTCCAACCAAAACATACATTAAAAAGTTAATGTTTCATCACATTTATTTCAAAAGTGCCTACAGCATACAAAATGACTCTGAATGGCATTGTTCGTCATGCTAAATACAGCCGGGTGCTGACGGCGTGATCCGGAGGCTGTCGGCTGTTGATGACGTTGCAGGGCATTTCAAATAGAGCCATTTTAGTCACTGAGTTCCCTATGAAGAGCCCTTGGGATTCTGAACCCTGTGTAGTGTGTACAGCTTAGGGACACTTGCGATTGGAATGCAGCCTTAAGCGAGTAACGTAACGGTCAATTTCGGAATATCTGTATTCATTGATGGCGCCGCTGGTTTGCGTAATTTAACTAATTTTTAATATGCGTTAAAATTTTTAGGTGCGTTAATTTTTTTAATCTTGATTAGTTCTTTAACATGTTAACGAACAGCACTGTTAATTTGACAGCACTACTTATTTATGTTATGCCCTGTGGCAAATGCTATGTCTCATATGTCCCACTTAATGTCCATTTGCATGTTATACAAATTGAAACATTTTCAAACAACCAAAAATTGTTTGGCGATTTGACAATGTATTACAACTTCTTTCTCAAGGTTTCTCTTTTCAATCTTGTGCAGAATTTCAAATCTCTCAGCCCTATACCAGCTTTGACAGTTGAGTAAAGACACTATCTTATGTACAATTTCTCTCAAACTGATTAGAGCAAACTGTGGTATTGATTTTTTTTCTTACCCTCCTTCCTGCCGTTCCTTATCAGCCTTTCCGCTTGGAGAGCCTGAGAAATCTAGAGATGGAGCTAGTCATGGAGTAATATTTTGTCTTTATTTAAAGAAATGGCATGTCAAAATAAATGATCCTCTCCCAATAGGACACCACATGACCTTCATTTGATGGAATGGAAAGGTCATGGGATGATTAAAGGCAGAAAGTAAGATATGCATTATCACAGGATGGAAAGTTCACTTCTAATTACACACTAGTATACTCCTTGTCAGATTTGGTGTATTACAGAGGAGTATTGCTTGCATGTGAGGCGGCGGCTTGTGTATTCAAAATGTCACTAAGTCAAAGTTAAGAAAGGACTTGTGCGCTGTGCATGTTTATACCCATAGATCATCAGCGCAGCATCACAGACAGCGTATGACATAATTATAAACACACGAGACACCCTTTGGCCCAGATTGCACTGGCTGAAATTTCATCTCCTTCACATGCGCCAGAGACTGTTTTCACGCCTCTAATGTGATTCGCTGTCGGCTATGCCAAGAACACCTCCAAAGGCATCGGTTCAGTGACTCTTGAATTGTTTAGTTAAACAAATCATCCATGTGTAGAGAGGAAAATCAGAGTCTATGAGAGTATGGGGGTTTGAAGGTTCATCTGTTCATGGCACAGAATAAGACTTTCAAAGCAGAAGCCTGGAACGTGTCTCTGTATTTATATTATTATCAGTCCATAAGCATATGCATACAGACTTGTAAAAGCTGGAGAACATTGTGCTCAGTCACCATCAGCTCACAGAACAAAAAAGCATAATGCTTCAGGTCAGCATTTAAGGAGCAAATGGTTCATTAAGAATCATTACACTGAGTGGCCAAGGCACTTCTTATGGTACAGTTTTTTTTTTACTATTGCTAACAAGCGTTAGTAAAAATCTGCAACCTTCCCACTGACTGGGCTGTTGGGCAATTGGTTGAGGGCCTTGCTCAGGGGTCCAATAACAGCAGCCCTGATGGCGGGGCTTAAACCCCTGACCTTCTGGTAGACAACCTGGAGTCCTAACCTACTGGGGTACCACTGCCCTGAATTTTCAAATCCATAAATAGCAATGCCAGAAACGTCAGCACTGTTTGTGACTTCTGGCTCTGAAAATTCCTCAACCGAAGCTACGTCACTCGAGTTTGTAATCAAGTTCACTTAGAGATGTGTGTGGGACTGTTTTTAATCCTGCTTACATAGTAACATTAGTTGGTTTAGTTGATTTCGCTAAATATAAACAAACTATATGTATAATGTATTCATGCTTGGTTACAACCCTATTTGACACAAAGAACATAAACATTTGCAAATTTTGCTGTGGAGATAAACTGATGAAAATGTATGCAAGAATTTTGAAAATGGCATATAATATACACTGAAGTACCAGAAAAACTGGCAAAACCTCAAACTTACGACAGCAGTGTGGCCGTAAAAAGACTCTGTGTGAACGTCACCAGCGTTGTCCGGCAAGAATCATTTCACGTGATAGGCGTGTAACACTGCCTCAAGTAACATCGGAATTCAATCCTGGAGCCTCAACAAACATCAGTGTGAGGACTGTGCAACGTTCCCTCCAAGATCCCGTGGGGGACTTACCAAGTATTACCAATTTTTCTGGTACTTCAGTGTATATATTTACAGTTTGATCAACATAAGGTTTTTGTTGTGTTTACTGTACATGACATAAACTTGACTAGGATGAATGCTAGCCAACAACTGTAAATATAAAAAAAACCAGTAAATCATGCAACTATGGTTTTATTTTGCTGTTAACTAATAAAATATTAAGAGTGTTTCAAGCTTATCATAATCTGCATTCATTACATCAGGCTAGTCTGTGATTCAGATCAACAGCAATAGTTTGTTCAAACTTAAGAAAGTTTAATATATCTCCAAACAAATGAGGATTTGTGGATTCCTACTGAGATTCGTTAACAGGATGCCCCAAGGATTCTGAGCATTGCTCTAACACCTTACACAAATCATCAGCTAATTATCACAGGATTGTACTGTATTAATGTAACACAGTCCAGAGCTTGTGAATCCTTGAGAAATATAAACTGTATTTTTTTTTATATATAAACACTGAATAAATTATTGAAGGTTGCCTGGGATGAAGTTCTAGTAAACTTTTAGTTTCAGAAAGCTTTTTTTTAATTAATACTCATGGATCTTGTGGGCAAATGCTGTATGTGGTTAACAGTAGAGCCAGAACCTCTTCTTTTTGTTTAAAAAACCAGAGTTGAGATTAGGAAAAGCTTTAGCAGGCGGTCTTGATAAGATGCTGTCGTTTTTTTTTGCAATCCAATAAATTCAGCAGGGGAGCTTTGATTTAATTAAAGCCATTAAGTATTGTAGCTTTAATTAGATGGTCAGAATGAAGAGTGATCTAAAACTATGCTCCAGCCACTAGCTCATTAGAGCAAATAATTGTCATTTGCAGAGGGACGCAGCCTGCTAGAACAGGCCTGCTGTATTGAGCGCAGAAGCAAATGAGGCCACAAAAGAAACAAAAAGAAGACCAAGTGAGTTTGTATGCAACAGCAACAAGCAACTCAGACGGGACAAAATCCCTGAATAGGCCTCAGGAGATTCTCAGAAGTGCTCACAAACCTGTCACCATCGTCCCTGCCGGTAAATGAACTCCTTTAGCACAGGTAACCGCTTGCTGTGTTTTTTCATGAGTTTCTGGATAGACAGCATTCTGGATAGTGGTTTAATCAGGGCTGACTGGTATAAATGGGGTAAGAGGGATAAGGCATTCATCTCTTTCAAAGAAAACAGATATAATATAAGGCTGAATTTTCAGCATTGTATTTGATACCAAAGTGTATTATTTTTTGTGTATTCACATCTATTCAATTCAGTTCAATTCAATTCAAGTGCTTGCATATCCAGCATCTACTTCTTCTTCTTCTTCTTCTTCTTCTTCTTCTTCTTCTTCTTCTTATTATTATTATTATTATTATTATTATTATTATTATTATTATTATATTATTATTATTATTATTATTATTATTATTATTATTATTATTATGCAAGGTCATAGCCAAACAAATGTTGCCTCCATGGCTACGGCCTTGTGTAACAGTCTGAAGTAGATGCTGGGGCTGATTTCTTTCTAACCCAGACTATAGAGTGACACATCCAAATCTAAACAAGCAAATAAAAACTTCAAATTTTACTGATGCTAACAAACAAACTGCCGCTAATTAGCTAACAAGCTCCTACTGTAAACAGACTGTGCTTTCAAGTGGTGTCGGTTTAATCAGAAAGACGAGTTTCCCACGAGGAAGCACCACATGAACACCCCATGAAGTCAGAAGCTGAATTCAGATCAGGCCGAGTAGTGACATAAATGCCATTGTCAACACGGGCGAACAGTTCATCAACAGTACGATCTCAAATAACATGCAATTTAATGCAATTTAATGATAATAGTTTTCTTTCATGGTTATAAACATACAATCAACGCGTGATATTTTGCTACGTGTTCAAAAAGCTAAAGTCGACAGCTAATGCAGATAGTTGTTGAAAAATATGATTAGCCATACAGCCTAAAGAGCAGCCTCGATGTTTTTTCTTTCTTTTATTTTCCACACAAACCACATGAACACGAGCAAGTCGGGTAAATAAGTTTCAGCTCGGAGAAACCTACTGCCCAACATACACTTGAAAGCGCAGTAAGACCCATCTCTGGGAGGGATGAATATATTTCTAGATATTATTTTATATAGATATTATTATTTGGATAATATTTTGTCTAGTGTCCATAAGACTAAAGGAGAGGCACTTTAAAGACACCTTGCCATTATAAATTATGTAATCAGCATTGACTGAGAAAATGTTAAATACCGTAATATAGCAGGTGAATAAACATGAATAATGAGAATTTTAAAAATGCTTTTGAAGGAGAAACAGAAAATGAAATAGACTAAGCATTTTCCAAAGTACAAATGACACAAAAGATGACTTTTAGTACTTTAAACGTTTTTTTTTTCTGTTTTCTGTTTATCATGCTTTTTATTTGGAAATGACACATAATGATTGTGTCCTTGAAAATAATATTGTTAATGAATGGTGTTGCCTAATTGTCTCTCAAAGTGTTTGTGTTATAATTTTATGCCGAGATGAGGCTCAACCATAAGCTACTGCTAGGTAGATAGTAGAATTTTGTAGCCCTCCCGTTCACTATTGTGTCCAGCTGTCACTGGTTTTAATGATAGAGATTAAAAAAAACAAGCATGTAATAAAAGCCCAGCAGGACCAGGAAATAATGGTGCAAATTAGCGTAATCTATCTGCTATCCAGTCCCACAGTCTGTGCCAAACATCCAGAGTGCTGACATAATTAGGCTTCTTTTTTAAGAATACCGCAGGCCTGAGCACTGTGCAGCTCTAAGGAGTTAATACGCTGGTAATTAGCCAAAAAAGCTAAAAAGCTATTAACCTCGCAAGCTTTTTTCTCTACTTTTTCAATGATGAACCCTAATATTAGCCTGACTTAATTGGTGCACATGATGGCCTCATTCCAAACTTGGTGATAAGGATGCTAGGAAATCTCTGGTTTGTATCGTGTTGTAAATAACAGGTCATCAATTTGGCACATGCTGCTGCGCCATTCGGAAAAACAGAATTCTGAGGACCGGACACAATGTGCTATTAGTCATTTTGTTAGCTTGTCTTTAGATCGAGCCACTATTGTGACTAAGAAAAAGGAATGTTGTGTTAACAAAGATTCAACATGTCCCTGTCTTCGCATATACATCCATAAGAGATTGATTATCCTTTATAAAGCCTTTGTGTGCAAATCGAAGGCTCGGCAATAAATTTGTTTGTGTTGTCTTTTCTTGCCGGCGCCGCTTGCCCTGCAGTGCTTTTAAAGCCTGATAATGATGGTAGGTTCCTGCGGGAGGAACTGAGCAAAGGTGGGGGATTTGCCATTAATTCCCAAGACACATTCGATTCCACCAACCCTACCAGCAAGGCTGTTTGTTCTCCGGAAACCGGCTAACACCATTTTTTTCCCCGCTACACACATCCCAAATAATGCAGAACAGCAAACATAAGCAAGGCCACAAATAAAATAAACTCCCCATGCATAAAAAGGATGGAGACAGCAATGTGTGCATGGACAGACATTATCTTGGCCATGTTCATGAGGAATCACAGTGTGCACACAATGCAATTACATTTTAAATGATAGATACAGATGCCACAGGTGTCACATCCAAACAAGCGCATTCTCTAAGACAAGATCTGTCTGGAATATTGGATTGGCAAATGGAAAAGGGCATCTTCTAGCACATCTGAATTTCTGTAGCATCACACTTCTGTTTTTAATAACCCAAGACCACATCAGCATCAAACAGATATAATAACAGAGGCAAATCATCAGTGACATAAAAATTTAATCTGCCTCCACAAAGCACTGATGTTATCTCAGGTCTGTGCTGTCAGAGTATGGCAACAGCCTGTGATATCATCAGTCAATAAATCATTTCTTAGCCACTTAAGATAGAAGTAAGAAGCTCACCCGTCGCGTACATGTTTTCCGCATGTGATGATGTGAATCATCGGTCAAAGAATTATTCATGAAACCACATGCCCTACATGTAAAAATACAGCATATACTGTATGATATAAGAAACCATGACTCAACAAAAAAACTACTTGACCTATTTGTGGAAAAGATTGACATTGAAATTAAATAAATCATTTATGCGAGCATAAAAATTACAAATAAAAACACTGTAGGAAAAAAAAACGTCCAAAAACCGTGTGTAAATTTTAATGTCAATAGTATGGTCCCCTTTTATCATGCTCCATAGCAAATATGGGATTTCTTGCAAAATCCAAAAAGAAAACAAGTGACTTAAAAAATGTTTTCATCAAACACAGCGAGAAAATTGCTTGTCACATTCTCTTGTCATGGAATTCATCATCCTTAATCTGCACCATTTGCCTAAAGCCTAATCAGATTAATTACAGTTTTAATCAACAGGAAATCAGTGTTTTTGTTAGTAGTTGAGTCTGTTCATTCACTCAGAGCTTTTTCCATTACTTTTCTTTTCCCATTCTTTTTTAGGTACGTCACCTGAGGTATGTTATTATAAAAGACTACTATAAACCATATGCGATTTCATACTGTACATCCTTGAAAACAACTCCTTGTACATCCTGTTTTTGTATAGCACATACAGGAATGTGTGTATATGCATACAAGTGTGTGTAATTCCAGACATTCACTAAGGGCTGCCTCTGAATAAACAGAGCTCTTCTGTGCTGAAGGAAAATGGCTTGTATTTCATGTTTTAGAGATCAAACTGGTTCAAGCTGGCTTAACAGTGTACAAATTCTGTCCGCATTTTGTTGATGTTAATAATTCTTTGGTCATGAGTTGAGCGCTGCAGTTTTAGAACGTCCATCGATTTAGGGCTCTTGAGACTTTATTAAAATCTCAGAGTGTAACTGCTGCTATGACATGCATCCTAAGACATATCACGTTTTATGGTTTGTGCACATGCAGTTGGGTCTCTGGAGGCCCTAACAACCCACAAAGTTTGAAACATAAAAACCCAGTCAGGACGCTTTGTTCAGAATCGGTATCCTTACCTACAGTCCAAAGGAACTTGCTGGAATGATACTGCCCCTCCATCTCATCTGTATATCTCCACCTACTTCATGAGTATCTCCATCCATGGGTTGAGAAGCACATTTGCCAAGGGTGCCGTACTTGTTTCTCGCAAGTCACAGGAAATGTGCCATTGTCAACTATACAAACCAGCTACCATGACTACTTATTGGCTGCCAGCCTCGGAGAACAGAAGAGCTGAGTGGATAAAGTTTATTTTTTATTGCAAATTCCAAAAACTCGCTGGCAAAAACCTGTAGGCGTGGTTAAAAATGTTGTTTCTAACTGCTTTTACAACCTCAGTACAACACAGGATGTCATGAGAAAATAAAATGGTTTTACAATTATTTATAACAATGAATTATTTTCTACCATGTAAGTAATTCAGTTGTTTTAAGCCTTAACACACTTCTTGACTGTCTAGCAGTAATTATAGCTTTAACTATAGAGATTCAGAGTGAAACGGCTCATTGAAATCAGTTGAGAAATGTAAATATTATGGTGCTTTCTATACAAAAAAGGCAGTCTTGACCCATCCAAAATGCTGGATGCATTGAACTGTGTATCCATCAACCAGTGGGTACAATGTAGTATGCCCACTGGCACACCCTGTGGCAGAGGGGGGTGGAGTGAGCAATGGCTTACTATTATTTAAAGCAGCAGGGTTTTAACCTGTTTAGACAGGGTGAAAAAAAAGACCTGTGGTATTTGAACCATGTGGCATTTTGACCAAAGAATGTCACAGACATTTTTATTAAGACCCCAGGGAACTGTTACATTGTGGAAAACGGACTTTAATATGTCCCCTTAAATGTAATTTTATACTGTGCGATTTCAGTGGCCTTTTAACAGTAATTCTTGTCGCACCATATGAGATGATCCCAATAAAATCTAGATTATAAACAGAGTCTTTTGTAACAGAGTCCAGTAATGTGTTCTCTATGTCAGGTTAAACAATGAAGATCCTCTACTGGTAGACCTGTGATTACAGAAAATCTACATTCTGCTTACATTATTGGTCAGTGCAGCCAATGATGTAAGCAGGCTTGCAAAGGAAACGGGGTTGGATAAACAGAAACATTTTAAAATGTACAATGGGTGTTTGTTGTCTGTGACAGCAAAAGAATTAGGCTGAAAACTGTACAGAAAATCATAAGCCCAGCTTAAATGCCAACAATAGGAGGACACCGTAAGAGCTCAAGGGACAGCTGTAACGGCGAAACACAAACGAAATATGCAAATGGAGAGAAAAATGTTGCTGTTTACGTTACTCCACTTTCTCGACACTCTAAAACATAATTATGTAGCTTTATGTAGCTTTTACATATTGATATAATGCCCAAATTATGACAATAAATTAAGTTGAATAAAATTTTTATTTAGTTTATTTAGTTTATTTAAATATTTTTATTTAACAAGTTTAACATAAACCTGATGTTATTTACCTATTTACTTTTTGTTAAATTTACATTTTTTATTCAAGTGGAAATTCTACTCTTAATTTAAGTGCATTGATCCATTATTTACAGACCCAATTTCCAGTTAACCCTATATTCCAGTTGGGACACTTTCTAAAAATGCAATTAAAACTGAAATTTGACAAAAGGACAAAAAAAGATCTTCAGTGTTTTATAACGACAAACATAATTCCATTTGTTTATGTTTGTTATAAATAAATGTAGAAATTGATGCATGTAACACAGTCAAAAAAAGGTGGGACAGAGGCATGTTTACCACTGGGTCACATCACCTTTTCTTTTAATTATACTTTTTAATTGTCTGGAAATTGAAGATTCTAATCTTTGCAGTTTTGCAAGTGGAAATTTTGCTCATTCTTGTTGTGTACAAGATTTGAGCTGCTCACTAGTCCGTGGTCACTGTTGTCTGATTCTCCTCTTCATGATACACCATACATTTTCAATAGGAGACAGATCTGGACTGCAGGCAGGCCTGTCAAGCCACGCTGTTGTAACTCATGCGGAATGAGGCCTGGCATTGTCCTGCTGAAATAGACATGGAGTTCCATGGAAAAGACATCGTCTTGATGGCAGCATATGTCTCTCCAAAATACCAATATAAGACTCCACATCAATGGCACCTTTACATATATGCAGATCACCCATGACATGGGCACTGATGCACCATTCCCCATGTCAGAACAGATGCTGGTTTTTACACTTTTCATTGGTGACAGTCTGGATGGTCTTTTTCATCTTTGGCACATAAAATCAGACGTCTGTTTTTCCCAAAAACAAGACCTTGTCTCACCACAGAACGTTTCCACTGTCTTTTGGTCCATCTCACATGACTTTGGGCCAAGAGAACTGTGCAAAATTAATATATGACTTATTTTTTGATTAATACAGTTTCAGGTTGCTTTTCTTGATGCAGCAGCAGACTCTGTTAAGTCACAATGATTTTCCAAAGTACTCCCGAGCCCATGTGCCTATGTCCATCATGTTACCATTTCTCAAATACGACCGGCTGAGGGCTTGATAGTCACACACATTCAGCAGCAGTTTCCACCCTTGGTCTTAACACACTGAGGTTTCCCCTGACTCCTTGAATCTTGTCATGATATTCTGAATTGTAGGTGGTGAAAAACCTAAATTCAATCTTGCACTGAGAGACTTTGTATTTGACCTGACTGACAATTCTCTCATAAGGTTTGGCACAAAGTGTTGTACCACGACCCACAGTTGCTTACAAATGTTAAGCCTTTGGTGGATGCTCCTTTTATACTCAGTCTTGATGATCTCACCTTTTACCAGTTAAACTGCTAATTGTAGAAACTTCCAGAACAGTTACTTGTATAACATTTTCATATTTTGTTTTATTTTGCCTCTGTCCCAGCTTTTTTCAGTGTGTTGCAGGCATAACATTTTATTTTTTATTTTTTTATTTTTTACAAAATGCAATTAGGTTTATCAGTGAAAACACTGAAAATGTTTTCTTTGTACTTTTATTAGTTAAATAAAAGTTCAAACAATTTAACAAATGACAGATTTCAGTTTTTATCGAAAAAACTGTAAAGTATCCCAACTTTTCTGGAAATGGGGTTTGTATTTATTTATCTTTTATTGCAGAACAAATGTTATCAAGGAATTCAGACAAAACCTTGTACATTGTGGCAAGTAATAATCCTTAAATACAGTCTAAGACTTGATATCAATTTGAGATCCTAATATTTTAGGTCAGATATCACCTGAGAAGTATTTGCCGCTTCTAAACCCTAATGCTCAGGTATTGATTGTGCAGTAATTTTCAATGGCAGCTCTTCTGTGACGAAACCAGAGTGAAGCCACTCTGGTTTCATGCTCGGGCCTCTAACAGTAGCTGCATTGTGAATTATCAGAGACAGGCTAAGGGGTGACATTGATAGAGAATGTAGGAGGTGTATACTGCAGTCATGAATCAGTCTGAGTACAAACAAATCACCCTTCAAAGCCATGCTCTCCATGGATTCACATCTGATCCAGCCTGCATATTAATATGTGGAACCTTTTTAATCACTGTTTGCAATGTACACAATTATTATCTGGGAAGAATGGAAGAATTTCACGATCAAGGAAATGTAGTCATTTTTCAACATTTAAATGTATTTTTATTACGTTTTTCCGATTAATAGTTTATGTTCAAGCTATAATTTGGGTAACAGGGTTGCATGACATGACTGTAATTCAAATCAGGTTTATATAAATGTGCTCATCCTAATACTGTACTAACACATACGCGAAGACTTGTATGGAAGATGATCTACATAATAATTCATAAGGGTTAGAATAAACCAGTTTAAAAGCATGTCATTCAAC
Organism: Scorpiodoras heckelii; assembly: GCA_028566435.1. Lineage (NCBI taxonomy): Eukaryota > Metazoa > Chordata > Actinopteri > Siluriformes > Doradidae > Scorpiodoras > Scorpiodoras heckelii. The sequence goes on along the minus strand of JAOVVH010000026.1, from coordinate 4,158,757 downwards.
AGAGAAAAACATATAATCCCTTATATAAATGTTTTTTTTTCTTAATGAGATGTTTATTTAACATTTATAGAAGGAGCTCCAAGTGACAGTAAGTTTTGCACCATGAGAAAATCTGTTCTGTTTCTTGGTAACATGACAAGCTGAGGTTGTTTTCGTTTGTTTTTTTTATCTTATTAATGTTGCAAGAGAGAAGAAACAAGAGGCTGGTAGGGAAACAACTGTTTATAGCTGTTCTGATGTAACTGGTAGCTTGTTTTGTTGACATTCAACATTACCTGTAACTTTAATCATGTGTCGCTCATTAATAAATAAAAAATCATTATCGTTTAGACGTTGCTGTGGTTTGTGCGCATGGATTATTTGCCCACAGCAGCATGCCTTGTCATATTTTTATTCCTAACTAAAACCATTCTTTTGACAGATACTATATGGCAGAATGAAATCCTTTTCCCTGGTGTTTCCTAGGAGTCAGTGATGAAGGCTAGATAATATGGTTTCACCCTTGTCCAAAAGGTGCTCTCATGCTGCCTTCATACTCCTACTCCCTCCATCATCGAATGGTTTGGATAAAGTAAGAGGAAGTCTAACAGGTTGGAAACAATAGTATTTATTCTTTCTACTATAAAAAAAGAGACCCCAACAACAAACAAACTAGTGCTTGAGAGCTAGGTGCTTTAACATAAAGTGCCGTTTTGTCCCAAATGCTGCATGTGAGACTGAATGTGAATGGAGGCTCTTCTGAATGGGGAAAAAAAATACCGTGGTATGCTTTTAAAGCCTACAGCAGCTATAGCTACATGTCTGGTACAGCTTTCCTCTTTTAGCGCCTTTACACTCAACTGTTTAATATCAGTTGAGGCCAGGGTTGCCA
>JAOVVH010000026.1:4059361-4069662 GCA_028566435.1 Scorpiodoras heckelii | reverse complement strand
GTGTTGCTTACGTTACTGATATTTAAACAATTATTTTTGTTGGAAAAGTAACATTTGGAAATATAAAATCTTTTTGTACTGACTCAATAGTGCAGAGCTAAAATACAAAAACATCAATATAAAAAGTTGTACATAAAAACAATGGGTTTCCTAAGACATTTGCACAGTGCTGTACATTTTTTGTGCTTTTTTACCATTAGATTTATTTGTTTAAATTGGATGGAAAATTTACATGCAATTGAAATACGTAAGTGCTAACATTTGGGGTCAAATTTTTTTTGAGTGTATAGTCAGTTATCTAGTGCTTCCTATTATAAGATTACAATACACCAGATATAAGATTTAACCTATTTCTAGATTTGCTTCTTTCCTAAAATAAATACTTAAAATCAGCAAAGTTATCTGCTGAAAGCTTGAATTTAGTAGAAATGTCTGGAAATAGGTTTAGTAATCGTGTATCTGTTTTTTTGTAATCTTATAATAGAAAACACAAGAGAATTTTGAGGGTGGCACGGTGGTGCAGTGGGTAGCACTGTCGCCTCACAGCAAGAAGGTCCCGGGTTCAATCCTTGGGTGGAGTGGTCTGGGTCCTTTCTGTATGGAGTCTGCATGTCCTCCCCGTGTCTGTGTGGGTTTACTCCAGGAACTCACAGTCCAAAGACATGTATATTAGGTTAATTGGTGTCTGTAAAAGTCCCCCGAGTGTGTGTGCCCTACGATGGATTGGCGCCCTGTCTAGGGTTGATCCTGAACTGGAATAAGTAGTTAAGATAATGGATGGACGGAAGAGAAATTTGACTATAATAAAGATATTTTTAATTGTTTTGGGGTTTGTTTTTGCATTGTGGCCCATTTTCTTATAAAAGCACATCCCAAAACATTTTATTCAACTTATATGACTACAGTTTGCATAGACTAACAATTTTCTTTTGATAGATTGTATTTTTTTTTATCTGTTTATAGTTACATTTAACATTGTGGAATATTTTTTGTCACTTACTTTATAGCAGCTGTAAACAGTCATTGCCTCATAAACCCTTTTATTCCCTTTCACGCTTTAATTTACAAAATGTCATGTTACAGAGAAAGTGCAAAGCCCTCTATCCTGCTTTCCCATACTGTAAAACTTAAAGTTACTTCTGATTGTTACAAAGCATTGACCCTTCCAAAAATGTGATATAAACACAATATCAACAACTTTTATTGGAGCATCTGCCATATAAGCCCTTGGATAAGTTGTTACTATAGAAACATGACCTGCTGTTACAGAAACTATTCAGCACCTTCTGACTAATCACACTGGAGCACTCAACAGCGCTGTGATATAAATATGCTTCATAGAGCATTAGATCACTGACTACAGACTTTTGAGCTGAAATGTAAAGTGCTGGCTTTAAAACAGCTCAAACGAGCACAGAAAAGCAATTCACTCAGGAATCCGCATGATGGAATAATGGGCTAAACTGAGGTGCTCTTTTTTTAGGGAAGTATTTTTGGCGTCTGACTCGGGATAAGCACCTGGTGTCACTGAGGCCCACTCTGATCCATCGCTTCTGGAGAGGTCTGCCTGCTAACCTGGATAGCATCGATGCTGTGTATGAGAGACCCGGAGACCATAAGATCATCTTTTTTAAAGGTCACACTAGACATTTTCAGTTTGTATCATTCTGCGAAGTGGGCGGGGCCAAAGCAGGGCCAGGAGATTGGCAACGTGAACAGTTGTCCATTTTGTTGCTAAAAAAACAACTTAAAAATCTTAGCAACACAAAAACACAAAAGATATATACAAATTTAATTCAACTTCCTGACTGAATGCGTACCAGGATGCATCACATTTATGTAACATTTTATAATTGGATCAGAATGTGTTATATAATATGTTATGCAGGGTGTCCCAAAATTCACCGTACATAGGGGAAATGGGAAATTGTAGCTAAATGTACCTTCATTTACAAAATATTCATTACAGAATTTTCTCTACATGTTTAAAATATGAGTTTCTTCATTTTTTTCCTGTGTATGAAAACTTTGAGGACACCCTGTATTTCGTACTGCTTTACAAAACCCCGCCGCTTTAGGTCACCACAGCCTAAGCAGTAGTGCTATTGGCTGAGGATGTGAATTTGCAGGACAAAATTCACCAAACTTGAACTTGGCATGAAGTTTTGCTTACGAAATGTTTCCGTCCTGGAGGTCTGCTGCATTAAATCGCTCATCGCAGCAAATTCAATTAAATGAATGTGATTTTGTTTGCAAAGTTTTGCTGACAAAAGTCTAGTTCGACCGCCACTTTATGGTTTGTGTAACTGCATAACTACAATAACTGCATAACATCATAAATCATAATCACTGATGACTTTGGTGAAAGAAATAGTGTGGATTTAAATACTGCTTCATACGAAAATGTATTATATAATGTTACTTTACGTATAATGTATTCATGTGGTCATTTCCGGTTTGTGAGGGTCTAATTGGGCTGGGTTTTGGCAACCTGGATCACAATGAAATTACCTTCTTGTGGCGCTTTATCAGTTTATGCTAGCTAGACATGAATCTACAGTATTATCTCTTTCAGAATGAGCACATGTGGGGTTTTGGGACTCCATCATGAATCCATCAAGGACGTCAAGGAACATTTTATTTAGCTATGTTATAAATAGAATCCGTGAAAAGCACATACGTATGTTTTCATTTATTTAGGCTACCAGGCCCATTCTTTATAATGCTAGCGAGTTGATACTACGTGAAATGAATTAGCTGGCTACCTTGTTATTTAGTAATCTTGGATCGAGTTGGGTTGAGGGTGAGGAAGAGCGGGTTTTGTGTGACTGGAATAGTTGACAATAGTTGTTGATCACAAAGAACAATATACTGGCTAAGAGCTCTTATTTTCAATCACCTTCCATTGCCTGTAACATTATTTCCTCACCTAGCTAGCATTAGCTACAATGTTGGTTGCTGCTATGTGCTGCTAGCAATAAATGTTTTGGTTGAAGATGTTTAGTCAGGTTACTTGAATTGTAAGATGCTGAGATGCTTGATCTTTTCATAGAGCACAGCCTGCAGTTTGTTTTGCTATCATGTTTTACTTGTGAATGAGCAATTTCCAGTTTCGGTACCAATGTATAGCAAAGTTCTAACATTCTAGTTCTCCATACTTCCTTTAGGAGTGAAGTACTGGGTATTCAAGGACAACATCGTGGAGGAAGGTTACCCACGCCCCATCAGTGATTTCGGCCTGCCTGTGGAGGGCATAGACGCCGTCTTCGTCTGGCTACATAACGACAAGACGTACTTCTTTAAGGACAACCATTACTGGCGCTATGATGACCATTTGCATCATATGGACCAGGGCTACCCGAAAGACACGACGTTATGGAAAGGGATTCCGTCTCAGCTAGACGACGCCATGCGCTGGTCTGACAGTGAGTGTTTTAGGTTTTTATAGTCTTATCTCAGTACAATGACTTTGAAGTACACAGCAGACTGCCTTTCTTCTCTTGTCTTTAGATGTCTCTGGAACAACGATGCACAGTTTTCCCTACGTCTCTTTGTATTATAGAGAGAATAAATTTGGAGATGTATGGTTGGTTTTGATCCATTTTCCTTGAAACGGTGCATTAAGGAGCTCGTTGTATATTCCTACCGTATGCTATATTGAAAGTATTAAATATTTATACAGTTTAATTTGTGATTGTCACACTATGAATAAACATAAAGTAAAGCCTCTAGGACTTACTGCAGCTCATAGTTCATTCCAACAATGATGCTACTGAGAGGAGATTATTTTAAAAAAAAACCTCCATGCATTATATTCTAAAGCAGATCTGGGTTAGCATAGCCAAGAAGCTTATTCAACTTAATTATGGACTCAAAGTACTTAAGAAAGTTAGAAAATGTCCTTAGTATTTTTAGGGAAAGAATTACTCAGGTAGCACTCTACACAAGTGGTGATGATGTAAGGAATAAAACATGGCTGGGCATGCCATTATAGAAGTACCAGAAAAACTGGTCTACCAGTTAATACTTGGTAGGTCCTCCAAAGGATCTTGGAGGGAACATTGCACAGTCCTCATGCTGATGTTTGTTGAGGCCCCAGCATTGAATTCCTATGTTACTTGAGCCAGTGTTGCAGTTATGGGCAAACTGCTATCGTAAGTTCGAGGTTTTGCCAGAATTCTTATAGTCACGTTACACCCTTGAAATGCTCATACGTGAAAATCCAAACTTTGCTTATACGTCCTAAATGCTATGACCCATCTCACAAGCTCCGACTATTAAACTGTGCTGAAAATTGTAAATTGTGACTTACCATTCTCACGGCGGAAACAGCTCTAGAAGCTTCCATAGATGTCTATCACTTTATATACACACATGGATGCAACCAATGACTTGCATAAGTGGCATCGCTATGTATTTTGCATAGGCTCCAGTACCAGGTTTTCTGGTGCTTCAGTGTAATCAACATGTTACTGTTACCATCCAAAAGTTGATTGTTTTCCTATAACAACACCTCTACATCTGCAGTTTGCCAATAATTAGAATTATAAATTTATTAATAACTGATATGTCATGTTTTTTATCTGTTCATAGTTATATTAGACTATTTTTCCAGCCTCTCTTTTTTAACACCTTTGAACTTAATAAGACTGAAAAATGTTAGCGATTGACCTGGAAGTCCTCCATCTGGGATACTTTCCCATAAAGGAAGACTTAAAGTTACAAAGCACTGTTCTGACACTGGAGACTCTTTCCATAAATGTAAAAAAAAAAGTCTCTGTCGAAAGTTTCACCATAGCAAAGATTATACACCGTTTTTGTTAAATAACATTTTCGAATCAGTTTATAATTAGCATTTGAAATGAAGCCATTTATAATTGTGAATTAGCTGTTACCATAGCAACAGTAATGTATTAGAATGAGTGTTTTAATAAAAACCTGTGATTTGAATCACAGCGGCATTACTGAATCAATACCTTCTGACCAATCAGATTCAAGAATTCAGTATACAATCTGCTTATAGAAACAAAGACAGAAAATGTGTCACACTCATGTATTAACTAAGGATCTGACGGTACAGTGGGCCAGGGTTCGGTGTGTATCACAGATTTTGGGCCACGGTAACAGCATGGCTTCAATATCATTATATTTAAGAAAAAAACAACATCCAAGAATCATCCTTTAAACTCATTATACTCCTTATAGACAAATAAAACTTTCCATTCAGGAAATTTGCAGCATGATTAACTACACCTGGTTTATGTCTGCTGTATGAAATCTGTGCGGTACATGGTCTCGGGGGGCATTAAACTGAAAAGTGCATCTTACCTACAGCTTTGTAGGTGCTTTGTTTTCTCGAATTTAAATAAACAGAGTACATAACATACTTGTATGGTCAATATTAAGCGTAAAAACAAAGTGCAACATCAAGCGAGCTGCCTATTCCTCTATACTGAGGTAGTAACATAGTTAAATTTTTTGAGTCAGTAACCATTGAATAGGGTTGCAAAACTCTGGCTATGAGTACCCCTACTGTGGAAAGGTAGTGGACACTCCTTGCTCCATCTGCAAGGGATACGGTGGGTGGTGGCAACCTAAACGAGGCATAATGCTACAAATGATTCCACTTGAGTAGCCGACAGTGGCAGAGCAAAGCTTGCAGACTGTACTTTGTTTCTTTATGGTCTTCTTACTCTCATCAAGACTGAATCTATAATGTTCCCGGATTTGAAAGACAGCGGTGCCTCGAAAATACTTTTTGTTTCGCTAGCATTCGCCTTTGTCAGATTGAAGCTGAGAATGATAGTTCATAGCTTTCCTTCTCTTCTCAAGGTCGCATTCGATACCGAGGCCTGATAGGCTCTAGAGTATGGAGAGGAATTTGTGCCACAATGAAAAGCAAAACCACTATTATGTTGTTTTTCACATCGCTTGATCTCTTCACTGAAAAACAATACGTGATTTGCATTTTAAAAGCGACATCCAGGAAATCGTGTCACACCTGAATATAATACACTTTGAAGTTTGAACAAGGCACAAGTGTATTGCTTTCCACCGTGAGGTACATTAAACATAAGCGCCTCATTGAAATGCAATGCACGAGATTGCTTTTAAACATTGATATGTGGAAAAAGTGCTACAATAAAAAGTAAAACATCCCTTACATTGATTTAAGGGTGCGCGATCTGTTAATAGAAAAACGTGTGTGGATTTGCATTTAAAGAAATTTAAAGAAATGCTGAATTTGTGTCAGAATTGAACACAAACCACCTTAAAATACAATCAGCTCCACTGCATTGTGTGTGGCTCTGTGAACGCGCCAAAACAAAATGCAAAGCGCGTGATTGTATTTCATCAAAAAGCAGCGTGGTATTCATGCCAAAATGAAATGTAATCACTGTCCAATCGGGATCCTCTACCGAATTTGGGGCGTGGCTGAGAAACCAGTCCCAGAAATCGCTAAGCTATACCTTAATCCAGAGATAATAGCTTTGTAATTGTTAACATTGCTTGCTGATTACTAGCTAGCTGAACATGGCTAATGACTAATGTTAGCAGCACTTGAATTTTTACAAGCTTGTGTGTATGTGGGCAGAATATGTTATGGAATATATTAGCTGTTATTTTTGACAGTGTGAAAGGGGAAAGACGTCCATTCCCAATTCCCTGCCTCTGCTCAGTGAACAGTTCTCTCCATAGGTTCATCCATCACAGCTGTTGTCAACATTAAACTTATATTCAACAGCTCTGACAGAAATTGGCTGAAACTAGCTGTTTAAGAAGACAAAGTCCATGCACAGCACCTCCCTTTAGTGATGCTCTGAAGAGGTTTCAAGCTATGTGCTGTGTACATGATTGACAGACAGTACAGTCAACACCTCACCTTAAGTGGCTGGAATTTGGAGATCCACAGGATTTATTTCTTCATAGTTTACAAACTGTAGACCACCACAGAGACCAATGTTTCTTCTTTGAACAGACGTTTTAGTAACGGGGGAATCAGTAAGGCAACGTTGCCAAAAATGACAAAAATGTCCTGACTAGTTTCTGATTTCTGCTGAGTACAAAAGTACTGCTGAGAGCAGCTTGAACAAACAAAAATGTTTTAAAACTTGCAATGTTCATGTTTTTCGGAACAGTCATAAGGTTGTAGCTGTCTAAACAACAAGCGGGATAAGGATGTTTGATTTTTTTTTTTCAGTGTGACTTTTTCTGAGAAAAAAATCATCTTGTGGTAAACATTTATTAGAAAACATTTTACACATGATATCGTACACCATTGCATGAAAGGGTTGAAGGGTTTGGATTGGACTCAGAATGTCAAATCAAACAAGCTATCTAAGTAGCTAGCTTACTTAAGCACCTAAACACTAGCTTCATAGGAAATTCTCTTTCTAAGTGAAAAGCATCTCCATCACCCATATTGTTTTCATTTCTTAGCACCACGGTTTCATCAATTGCTCAAACGCCGACCATCTATACAGTTGTAACGCTATATATTGAGAGGCAATATTCTATGAATTGCGACTAACATGAAAGTGCGACATGGGTACAGGCATTGCAAAGTACTTTGGTACAGTTTGTTCCTGAAAGACAATAAAAACAAATACAAACGTGATAAGATGCTACTTAGAAAGAGTTGACTACACATAGACAAACTAATCAAGGATTAACACAAAACAGGTGAACGCAGTCAAGTAGCAAACAAATGACTGGATGGGGTAGAGACAGATCTTGAAGAAACAAAACCAAAAGACAAGCACTGGGCGTTTGTCGGCATGGGAACAGTCAAAAGTAATAGCTCTAAAACTACTCCTAGAGATACAATTTACTTAAAGAAAAGGTTTAAGTATTTTTCAAGCTAAAAATAAATCGGCTGTCAGTGTGCTCATGGGCACAGCTTCAAATTTAGATAAATGTTCTTCTGTTATTACCATCCCTCTGGAATATGAGTAGAATGCTTGAAGGATAGGTTCTCATGTCCATCACTCAGGCTTCCTTCCTCGTTTTTCATCTTTCTCTGTTTAACGCTTACTTCTGCAGACTATGCAGGTGTACAGAAACATCCTTTTAATGTCTCTTCTTTGCTTGAAACTACTCCCTGTATCTCAGTACTTTCCTGTCATTGTCTTCTTCTCACAAATACACCCACACACACCCAAACACTCTTCATCAGACTCTATATCAAGCCTCTTTCCAGACTACTAGATGCACGTTTAGGAATTACGCTCAGTATCTCTGAGGTCCTGCCAGCACCAGAAGTTGTTTCACACAGCTGTTTGAAGTGTGTATGATCTCCAGGTCAAGCTAAAAAAAGTGACGATCCTCTGCTCGACTAACTCCCAGGGGGGCTTCACAGCTGGAGAAAGAGAGACGGACAGAGTAAAAAGGAAGCAAACGGGAACAGACTGAGATAGTGCTTAGAAAGCGAAAATCCACAATCAGCATATTCAGAGAACCAAGAAAGTTGAGGAAAGTTTAGTTTATATATTGTTTACGTTGTAAGACTCACCTCGCTGTGCATCTCTGCGCCTTGCTCTACCTATTGATTCCATCTAATCCTCATTATGGAGCTCATTAGAATTCTAATATACTTCTCTGATTGGTGTCTTGTCTGAGCATTTCTGTTTCTAACACTGATTATACGTATATAGATTGCACTGCTCCTGTGCTTATTTCATTCTTCCATTAGCTGCTGTTGTTCCTGTTACATCACTCTCTGTTGGTGGATTTGGTTCCTTATTCTTAATTATATATTTTTATTGAAACTTTTTTTTAAGGTTTAATAGAACAAATATTTCCTTTGAGATATTAGTATGTTACTTGAAAAGAAGATTACTAGCAGGTGAACTATTATTTGATAAACCAGTAATAATTTTGCTGGTAAAATGATCATTTATTAAAGAAAAAAAAAATATATATATATTTTTTTTAAAAACAAGAAGCTATTATATACGGGGTGTGGACAGAATGTTCGTTGAATAATGTTATCGAATGAAATGCACGCGACAAGCTCAAGAATGTGCACAGACTTCAAGGGACATGTCCAGAAGCGACACCTAGCTTGTGATGAGTGTGGCTTATTGGTTCTTACCTCTGCATGGAGTGACTCTTTTGGATCACACACCTTACTCCCTCAATCGTGCGATCTTGAACCTGCTCCCTTTTTTTGTTTCTTCACTTTAAGGAGTTCACGAAGGGATCAAGGTTTGTGGACGTCTCAGAGATTCAGACCTGAGTGACGGCAGCTCTGAAGTTTTCAGAAGCTGTACGGCTGTTGTCAAAAGTGTGCTGTTTCTGACGGACATCACTTTAAAGGCCAATAAAAGTAGTTTCTATGTAGATTCTGTTTTGTTGTTTTTATTGTAACTTTCACCAAACTTTTTGTCCACACTACATAGTTATATCCCATCTAATTCTTTACAAAACTGCTAGCTGAAGTGTAGACAGTCTACTTTCTGTGTTTATGCGGCCAATCTATTGATTTAATACCCACTGACCACTTCAGATCTGCTCGTATCCAAGTTTTCTGACATATCCAATTTCAACAGTAAGACGTTTCTGTATTCTGAAAGACGAAACACATTAAATTATAGTTTTTTTGTCTGAAACCAAATGCGACACAAATCTGATTTCTTTTCATTTATTTTTTTCCCTCATCATTCAGGGCCGCTGCTTCTCGACACCAGATATGAGAACAAAAGCAACATGAATAACAAGCAGTATAAAGCATGTCAGGGAAGGACAGCACGTTGTTTTCATGTTGCAGGTTTTGTCACTGTGGTCTGCACAAAATATATTCACAGCCGTGACTGAATACTAAACTTAAAATATGAGTAAAATAGAATCCACAGTGAAATTTATACGCGTGCATCAGGTAGTAAGGTAAAACCATAACACACCCTGTTTTATTCCTCTTGTTTAGATCCTGTTTATTTCTTAAAACAATTTTCCAGTGAATATGGGTTTGGTATTTTAATTAAAGTTAAACATAATATTTCTTTATTCTGTTTATAGTTACATTTAATGCTATGGATAAGACTTCCTTGTATCACCAGAAAAACTGGTATAACAGTTAATACTTGGTAGTTCCCCCACAGGGACCCCAGCATTGAATTCTGATGTTACCTGAGGCAGTGTTGCACGCCTCTCACGTGAAACGATTCTTGCCAGCCGACGCTGGTCATGTTCACCCAGGGTCTTTTTACAGCCACACTGCCAGTCTGAGCTTTTTGCCAGAATTCTCACCAGCACAGATCAGGATGCTGCCTATAGGATGCTGGTGACTGGACATTTTTTGG
>JAOVVH010000026.1:3938352-3949386 GCA_028566435.1 Scorpiodoras heckelii | reverse complement strand
ACGGCCCGGACCGGGAATCGAACCCGGATCGTCTTGCTGTGAGGCGACAGTGCTAACCACTACACCACTGTGCCGCCATTCTGTTATTATATATGGTATTATATTTATTACTAAGTTCATATAGCTATTAGGATGTTTCACTGGTCACTAGAATTGAATGGATTTAACCCAAACCTCAGCAACCAACACAAATAAGTCTTAATGTGTTCTGTTGGTGGAAAGTTAAGCAATAAAAACCTCTCTGGCTTGAATAATAAGCCTTTAAATAATGAGGTATTTCAATAGTTGGATAATGTTGATTAAAATAAAATAAAAAAAATGTGCTGAGAGGGTCAGTGTAATTATTTTACACCTAAAAAGGTCCCCGGTTTGAGAACCCCTGCTAAGCGATGTAAAAATGTATGCACTCTTATGACAAAATGAAGAAATTCTACGGCGCTGACGTTTGCATTGGTTCAACGATGTTTGCCTTTGAAAATTAAGAAAACGGAAAAATCCTGGACATAGGAAGTACACTGAAGTACCAGAAAAAACTGGAATACCAGTTAATACTTGGTAGGTCCCCTACAGGATCTCGGAGGCAACGTTGCACAGTCCTCACGCTGATGTTTGCCGAGGCCCCAGCACTGAATCCCGATGTTACTCGAGGCAGTGTTACACGACTATCGCGAGTCTTTTTACGGCCACGCTGCCGTTGGCGTAGGTTCGAGGTTCTTTGCTCCTACCTCTGAAATGCTACGACGTATCTCACCAGCTCCGACTATCGAACCGTGTCGAAAAATCGCAAAATCGTGATAACTCGCCATTCTCACTGCGGAAACAGCTCCAGAGATGTCCGTCGCTATGTGTACGCACTGGTGGACGCAACCAATGACGTGCCTAGCTGGTGTCGCTGTGTATTTTGCATAGGCTCGTGTACCAGTTTTTCTGGTGTTTCAGTGTCCATGGCAGTGAAAGTGTCCTGGATTCAGGTATGGGAATGGGATGCAAACATTTGCACCAAACCCAAGTGTACTATGAGCTATTGTTTATGGTGTTAAATATTCTGATAGTCTTTTAGTATGAACTAAATAGGGGCATTTGCAGAATGAAAGCGTCCACATGCATAAATAATGCCGCACAGGCATATTAGCAAGGCCTACACGGCACACACTTCCCCATACTCGGTGTTGACGTCATGCCCTGGTCTGTCAACCCGGGGTGGAGAGAGACGGAGCGTGTGTGTGTGTGTGTGTGTGTGTGAGAGAGAGAGTAAGAGAGAGAGAGGTGGAAACCGCTGCAGGTGCGACCTCTCCGCCGTCAAACGCACGGATCAAGCCGAATCTTACGCGCTTTGCCTGGCGACTGGAGCGGCACCGAGACGATGGGCAAGCTGCAGGAATTCGACATTACTTTCACCCACAACAAAGTGGTGTACAGCCCGGGAGAGACCATATCGGGAACGCTGAGGATCATCACCGCCAACTCGCTGCAGTACAAGGGTGAGCGGCTCGGTTCGTACCCGTGCTCGTACCCGTCCTCGGTCTTTAGACGCTCACCGATGACCGGGGGAGACCCTGCAGGGTGGAGCGCTGTGAAAATCGGATCGGTGATCAGGATATTTATCGTTTGCCTTTGACCATCACACGTACCAGGATCGCCCGAATTTCAGTGTTTAAAACAGCACTGTGTTATGAGCTTCCCGTTTTCATCACATCTAACGCAAATGATTATATTCATCCACTCATTCAGGTGTTTAACAATCAAAACGACAACGTTCAGGCTTGTCTTGTCTTGTATTATCTTGTCTTGTCTTGTATTATCTTGTCTTGTCTTGTCTTGCCTTCAGGGATCTGGGTTTGACCCTCTTGCTTATTTCTTATAAGCTTCTGCTTTAGATCTACTGAGTTAAAAAAGGAAGTTGAGGATGTTAGTAGTAAAGAATGAAGCAGTCGACTCGGGAGCATGCACTTGTAGGAAAACAATCAAAGACGGACTGGTGTGATGAGTTGAATATTTTCCAATAATAGCTAAAGCGATTCATTCATCTTCCTCTTGGCCTGCCTACCTACCAACCACAGCAGTTCGTTCGTCCATGATGACGCTTGATCAACGATTGACACTTGTTTTGTCCATTTATAATTCTGGTTAACGTTATGGACCGTGCATGGAAAGACTTCGATCTTGGCATGACTACGGTATAGCAGACGTAAAGAGTCATTTGGTCATCGGGCACTCTTTTTCTCTTTTCATGTTAGGAAGATTAAAAAATATATATATATATAATAATAATAATAGCTTGTGACGTTGTTGAGAAATCGGAAACCCGGAAAACTATCCAAGAACTTTTCCAAATTGTTGGAAAGCTCACTGAGTGCCAACACTGACGTCGAGCTTAAATGTTACCGTGATAATGGTTTACGGTAATATCAGACAATCTCGATATTTGTAATGACACCGGGTGAGACGTTTTTAAAAAGACTGGTTAAAGGCAAAAATGTAACTTCGTGATTCGCTGATTTAACAACATGCCACGTTCAACAAAAAATATGTACATAATGATTTTACTCAGCGTTTCTCATCGTACACGGCAGTAAATCCAGTCAAGCAGGACTAATTATACGTGCTTTGTAATGACACATGTATTCGGTCAGTGTGATTTAAGTAGGAACGATATCCATCATGTACTTAGACATACACTGATGTACCAGAAAAACTGGTATAGCAGTTGATAGTTGGTGCTGATGTTAGTTGAAGCAGCGAAACGATTCGTGCCAGCCAACGCTGGTCACGTTCACCCAGAGTCTTTTTACGGACATGGTGCCGCCGTAAGTTTGAGGTTTTGCAGAATTCCTGTAGTCACGGTTCACCATTGAAATGCTCATATGCGAAAATCCAAACTTTGCTTCAACCTCTGAGATGCTATGATCCATCTCAAGATCTCCAACTATTAAACCATGTTGAAAATCGCAAACTCGTGATAACTTGCCATTCTCATGGTGGAAACAGCTCTAGAAGCTTCCATAGATGTCTGTCACTTTATATACGCCCTGGTGGACGCAAACAATGACGTTCATACGTGGTGTTGCTATGTATTTGGTGTAGGAATACCAGTTTTTCTGGTACTTCAGTGTATTATCACTTGGTATGTCCTAATTTATCACGATACGACACGATACTGAGTCTTGAGTCTGGAGTCTTTTATACATGTCCCCGTGAATGTGCCGTTTTTGTTATCTGAATCGAAATGATTATTGAAAACTGAACACCTTCTGACCAATCCGATCCAAGAATTCAGCAGCGCCATGGGCTGTATATTAAGGATGATTTGTTGCATGTTTGTCTGAGCTAAAATACTTAGAAGAAGAAGAAGCGTTCGTAACATTCCCAGGTGGGTGGAGGCCTGTCCAGTTTGATGATTTCCCTTGAGATGAATTACAGCACATCTAAACATGTTTCTTGGCTGGCGAGTTGATTCAGGTGTGTTTGTGCTGGCAAATCATCAAGCTGTGCGTCATTCTGACCTATCAGGACAGGAATTTATAACCCCTGACTTCTAACAGAAAAGGTATTTTCTGGGAACTCGGAAGTGCTACTCTGCTCTGAAGTGATTGTAAAAAAAAAAAACTGATGATGATGTGCGCGAAACAGCAAGCTATGAAAGATCACTACTTTCAAACGTACATGTTAGCACACTTTGTGTGTGCTGAGATCTGTCTATAATGATTAAACACAGTTCTTACCTTAATAAACCAGAAAGCTGGGAGCATTAACACAACCAAAGGGCAGGTATTAAATATAGCGGGTGCCTGTTTCTATTTTTTTTTTTTAAATAAAACAAATGAACATTTTTTTAAGTTTTAAAGTTAGTTCTGAGATTGCACAAATGAGCTCTCTTTATTTAAGAAATTATTAACTCAAATCCTCGTGAAGCACGGATGTAATCCATTGGATAATAGTGTTAGGTTTATTTTTAAACTGGATTTAAGACATAAATGTAAATGGTATAATTTGAACAAACAAATTTCCTCAGAATGATTGAATCTTCTTGGTATCCAAGAATCAATGTATTTAGTAAACTAGCTGATCCTAAACTAGTGTATGAGGTGCTAGTATTTTTGGTTTATTTTCAGCTGTCTTGTGTTAGTTGCTAAGGTTGTTTACTTTGAGATACATTCACGGCATTAGCGGTGTTTACACTGGGCTATCAGTGTTAGCTTGTTATTAACCTTGTTTACTTTAAGCTGCCGGTGTTGGCTGCTAGTGTTTTCTTCGAACGTGAAGTCTTAGCTTGTTGTCAACATTGTTTGCTTTGAGCTAACCGCGTCATCCTGTTGCTAGTGTTGTTAACTTTGGCATACTCTAAGGGTTGTCAGTGTCGTTTACTATGAGCTCGCGGTTTAGCTCGTCTTCGTTTATTCGGAAATAAACGTATCAGAAGGATGAACGCAGCATTAATTAAACTGTGTCAAAAGAACGAAAACATGACTTGCAAGATATACAGCAACATTAATCCATCCTTTCTACCTATGTGACATTCATGCGTTGAGGTTTGATGAATAAGCAAACATGTTTCAACAAGTCTGCATGTGATAAATGCTGTACTGAAGTGTGCATGAACTGTCTTCCAACCACAAACAGGAGAGAAGCTTGACTTTCTATGTGCACTTCTCCTTCTCTCTCTCTCTCTCTCTCTCTCTCTCTCTCTCTCTCTCTCTCTCTCTCTCTCCCTCTCCCTCTCCCTCTCCCTCCCTCTCAGCACTGTACAGAATAAAATTTGTTTAATTTACCAGAAATTTACAGATTAATGTTGCATAGAACTACTAATAATACAAAATTATAGGGAAGTGAGAATGAAGTCATATGTGACATCTAAGCCTAACCCATTTTGTCGGGAAAAAATGTTAAGTAAGGGTGGGGCAGTGGAAACTTTAATCTACGGTTCGTCTGTTTGGTGTGATTTATTTAAATGGAATAATTGTGATGCTTGGAGATAAAGCATTAGATTACAGTGTAGATTATTGATTTAGAGGAACTGGTGAATTTCACCATTTCCTTGTGGAGGAAATGAACATCTAGCAAAAGGTCAGCTTGTACTGTATATCAGTCTTTTTGTACGTGTATTCTAGGCACTCACAAAACGTCTGTCTCTTTAGTGCATATTTTGCATGAGTGCACACTGTGGCTTACTAACCCTTTGTCTTAGATGGTGAACTTTGTGAAAATAGGGAAATGATACCTGATACCTGGTCCCAGCATTGGGGTTGTTTATGCATGCTACCTTTGGTCAGCAGACCAAGAAGTAAATTTGCATTAGTATTCAGTATTCAGTAACGGGCATTAAATATATAACAGAAGATAAACAGTGAGAAATGTAGCAGCAGGTTGAGCTTGAGATGAACGTTTTTTTTATGTTTATGATGCTTAAGTACTGCTTTACCCACAGTACTGTGCAAAAGTCTTAGGCACCCTATTGTTTTTAGGTACAACTTTTGTTATTGATGCTTTTTTTTTTTTTTTTAAGTTCGGCATTACTGAGTCAGTACAAAAAGATTTTATATACTGCTCTCAGATTAACGCTCATTAACGTGTTAAAGAATTAACTGCGATAAAAAAAATTAACACCACTAAACATTGTAACGCAGATTAACGCAAACATTACGCAAACCAGCAGCGCCATCAGTGAACACACTGCTGAATGTTAGGATCTCCTAGCTCGTTAGCTATCATAAACATTTCTAAAGATTGAAAGGAACAGTGGAGAACCAAGAAGTTGTAGCTCTTTTTGGGTTGCTATTTTTGTATGTTACATCAGTTTAATGAGCGACGGAGATGACAAAGGCGACGGATCCGCATAACACATACGCAAACTCCTTCCCTTCCATTGCGGCGGCGGGTCTCTGATGTAAAATCGAATCAGCCAATCATGTAGCAGCAGCAGCACAACAGAACGTCTGGAGAAGTGATATACCCGTGTTCCCAAGCTCCCTACACAATCATCTTTAATATTTCACTTTTATCAGATAAAGTCAAGTGAATAATGAGGCAACATTGAACAGTCGTTTCTCGTAAAATAGACCAGTTATAAATGACAACAACATTTTCAATGGCCCTACGATGCCGACCTGCATGTACAACGCAAATCAAAAACCGCGTTAAAACCGCAATTAACAGGCAATTAAAAAAATTTAACGCGCACTTAACGCGATTAAAAATTTTTTGCACCTGATGGCTCTAATATTATATTTCCAAAGGTTATTTTTCCAACAAATGTTACACAAAAATATTTGTATATCAATAACAAAAAAAACACATTACACAACAGACCACTTTTCAGACAAAAAAACATATTGAAGGCTGCTGGGTTTTGCATGCAAAAAAGAAGTAAGTGTGACAGTCAAAGTCTCCAGAAGAGCTGTGACAGATTCTCCAAGACGTTCACTAAAACTTACCAGCTAATTACTGTACAGTACAATGCAAAAGTCTTAGGCACACTTACTTCTTTCTTTTGCATGCAAAACCCAGCAGACTTCATTATGTTTTTTTGTCTGAAAAGTGGTCCGTTTAGTGTAAATTGTCACTTTGATTACTGACATACAAACATTTTTTGTGTAACATTTAATTTTTTGTTGGAAACGTAATGTTTGGAAATGTAAAATCTTTTTGTACTGACTCAGTAATGCAGAACGAAAGTTGTACCTAAAAACAGTAGGGTGCCTATGACTTTTGCACAGTACTGTATGGTGTCATATTGATGTCTTCTTTTAAAGCTGCCTGGTAGAGGTATTATTTTTGCTTCAGATGTTCTGTCCTTTAAATAGCCTTATCACTGCTGCATGCTTGACTTCTAGCTCTATTTGCTCACAACAATCTCTGTAATACATTTGTTTTCCTTCAGGCATACAGTGTAAACCGAGAACCCGAGCTGCAACCTGATCTGAATATTCCGCGTGAACTAGCCTCTTTTAACAGGAGCTAACCTGCACATAGCATTAAAGTTATGCGGTTCAAATCACTGTATCCCAAAGCGCTGCTGAATCCTTTAATTGCTCTGTAGGTGTTGCTTAATTTCCCATAAGAGCAACTTTCTGTAAAGAGACATTTATTTACCATCTCAGGTTTCAGTGCTTTGTTAGTAAGTTTTCCAGCACTGGAGATTTCAGAGCACAGTTAATTACCGCTTTCCGGTTTTCCTCTCTGACAAGACAAGCTGCATTTTGTTGTCTTTTTAGCTTGATTAGAGAGAATAAAAGAGAGGTTGGTGAGGGAACAACTGTTTATATCTACGATCGCGTGAGTGATGACGGAAACTCACTCGTTTCAACGATGTTCCACAACATGCACACAAACGTAGCTGGAAACATATAAAAAGTATGACGTGCTTCCATAAAAAACAGATTGCTTTAGTATAAGAGGAGAAAAAAAACACTTTGGGACATTTTAAAATAACTTGCCATACATTAGTATTTTTGATGCTGAATGGTTGCTAGCATTGTGCACTTTGAACTAGCGGTGTTAGCTAGTTCCTAGTGCTGTTTATTTTGAGCTAGCAGCCATGTTAGCCTGTATGTGGTGATAGTGTGTAGTGTGGTAAACAATACGTAAGCTGTGTTCGATGCTTAGTAGTGTTGTTTACTTGTTTGTTAGCTTTTAGCTGCTGTTGGAGTTTACTTCAGAGTAGCAGCACCAGTTAGTTCTGGTAGTACTGTTTGTGTTAGCCTGTTGCTAACAACAGTGTTGTTACTATAAAAGCTTAAAATGTATGACGTGTCATTTAGTCAGTTTTGTTGTTTTTCGCAAACTGTTTTTAATAAATTACGTTTAACTAAATGGACGACAGTGGAATACGGTGCTGGTTTAGGTAACAAGCAAAGTAAAGAAAGATTTCTTTTGGTTATCTTATTCATCAAAATTAATAAAGCAGGATTACAATTATTAGTGTGGTGTGGAGAAGTCTTAAACATGATTGCTATCAAATTAGCCTAGCATCTTGTTTATCTCTCTTGGAAACAGAAACAAAGGAAATATTTAGAGCTTGATTTTGAAAATATCTTTAATAGGACAGTTTCTACACATTAGTGTCTCTATAACTGTGTTCAGATGTCAGAAATAAGTGTGGTTAGGTATTTTTTTGCCCTGTTTTGCTTGTGGTTTTTTGCTCATACACTACACACATATAGTAGATAGAAATGAGGTTCGTGAAATCCCAGTCACTGGAATACACAGTGGATTAGAGGCTGTAGATTAGTGACAGCATTATATCATCACTTTCAGACTTTTCAGAGTGTATCTGTCTGATCCCTAAAAGAAAAAGTTGTCTCTGTGATGCCATAGTAAAGGGACATATAGTACTGTGTTTAAGTATGAGACAAAAATCTTAGGCATTGTTGTTTTTAGATAAATTTTTTATTGATTTTTTTTTGCGTTCTGAATTATTGAGCCGGTACAGAAAGATTTTACATGTCCAAGCGATACTTTTCTAACAAAAAATTAAATGTTACACAAAAGCCAACACATTACATATCTGAAAACCTTTCAGACAAAACAGCATAATGAAGGCTGCTGGGTTTTACATGCAAAAAAAAGAAGTAAGTGTGACAATCAACGTTTCCAGAAGAGCTGTGGCAGATTCACCAAGACGCTCAGTAAAACTTAAAAGCTAATTTCCTTATAAAGCTGCGCACATTGTACCTGGGATCACTGTTTAAGAAAAAGACACCAAATATTGACTTCCTTCAGTTTATTACTGTTTACTGCACTTTATAGTTTATTTCTTTTATGTAGAAACGTCCTCATTATTTTTGAAGGAATCTTTGTATGTGTCTAAGACTTCTGCATTGTACTGTGCAGTAATTAACTGGTAAGTTGTACTGAGCGTCTTGGAGAACCTGCCACAGCTCTTCTGGAGACTTTGACTGTCACACTTACTTCTTTTTTATTTCATTATGTTTTTTGTCTGAATAGTTGTCTGTTGTGTAACATGTTGCTTTTGTTACATTTCTGTCAAACATTTAATTTTTTGTTGGAAAAGTAATGTTTGAAAATATAAATTCTTTTAACTAAAACTAAAAAAAAACCTCATTAACAAAAGTTGTACCTTAAAACAATAGGGTACCTAAGACTTTTGAACAATACTGTATCTGAATTTGAGTGTCTCCTGAAAATGACACATCTGCAGTCCAGTCTTATCCTAAACCCTGTTTGTTTACTCATCATCAAGCAGGTATTACAAATTTTTTTCACACCACCAGGAAGACTATTTTAAAAATGCAACACCAGAATAGCAAGCATGTCTTTTTTTCCCCCTCGGATGGCTGTTAGTGGGTGGTAAATTACCTTTTCAGCAGCGAGTAAGCGTGTACCATCTAAAGATGTCTCTGTACCTGCTGCTTCCAGGTCAGAGAGACAATAATAAGAGAAAGCGGATGGAAATTTTCCAGTGGAAAAGTGGATTCAGTGATGTTGTGCCGTGGCTCATCAAAACCATTAACACTTCCTGTGTTAGGGTATTGCAACATTTTCTAACCTTTTCTAACCTTCCTGAATCTGATAACAGTGTTTATGCCCCAGTTCACAAACCCAAGGCCTGAAATGACCTTGCATAATAGTGTATCTCTAGTGCTTCTCAGTTACACATCCTGACTGTAGGCTAGGCAGCAGCTGCAGAGAGGAAGTGTTGTATGTGTGTGTGTTTTTTTTTTATATAGGGTTTAGAAAGAGAACTGTCACACATTTTCACCCAGTATCACTCATTTGATTCACTGTTTGTCGAGGCACTTAATATTTACATAACATTGTCCTCATTCTCTTCTGCTCATGTGATGTGGCCTGATGCAAAGCAGAATGAAGTGGATTATTTTCCTATAACAGCACATCATAAAGTGTTTTATTCATCTTGGACCACAGCTGTTTGCAAACAGTTACGATTTTTAATTTAATACTGGACGACATCGTTCATCGTTACATGCACAAGTTGTAGGACTAAGTTATATTGCGATCAATGCGTAGTTGCAACTTATAATGCTCCGCCTACAACTGGTAAAAACATTCAGAACATCAGTTCAGGCTTGAATTTTCAACATGTCACCTTGGGTTAGTCTTGTCAGCTCCCAGTTCCTTCCTTGTATACAGAATGACGTGAAATCAACATGGCTGTTCAAGCTGTGAACAGTGTAAAGAGCCCTTTCTCTAATAACTGTATAGACTTTAGATCAGTTAAAACAAAGACACAGTACTTGGTTATATCTATAACCATACTATAACTGGCCATGCTAATCGCTTTTTTAAAGAAGTTCATCATCATCATCATCATCATCATCATCATCATCATTAGAGTTATCACTATGTTTACTTGTTGCTAAGATCCTCGCTGTTGTTGCTGTGCTGCAATTTCAGTCCAGAATGTTGCATAAATGCTTGGATAGTAGAACAGTACTAATAGGTACTGTAAACTGTAACTATCAAAATGTGCTTAAAGTAGCTTCTTATGAGCTTGGAGTTGTTACTATAGTAACCGTAACGTAAAAAGGAGTGCATTAACATATCATTTAAATTGTAACCAGAACTGCTTTGTTTTTTAAGCGTATAATGTCATGTTCACTGTGGAATCGAAAACTGAAGTCTGAGCTTAAAACCTCAGTCCAGATGTTGTTTTGGGAAGTCATCCGGGACAGATGGAATTGGGTGGAGTGAAATCTGCTTCCGACCACCACGATTATCTGCAAACGTGTGACTCATGTTTATTTTTGCACTATTTTTAAAAGGGTGATGATCTCTAGGCCTTGACTGAGTATAAAATAGTGTGATTTCGAAACATTTTTAATGCATCTTGCAGTCTTATTTTTTAACTTTTTTATCCTATGTGGGACCACCTGCTGTTTTTAAATATTATCATTTTTATCAGACACTGAAAGATGGGTTGCCAACTGAATGTAAAGTGTGATGTAATTGTTTCTGTAGTACAGCTGAAGGGCTCTGTTGCTGGTGTGTGTGTGTGTGTGTGTGTGTGTGTGTGTGTGTGTGTGTGTGTGTGTGTGTGTGTGTGTGTGTGTGTGT
>JAOVVH010000026.1:3921342-3933732 GCA_028566435.1 Scorpiodoras heckelii | reverse complement strand
CCAAACTTTGCTTCTACCTCTGAAATGCTATGACCCATCTCACGAGCTCCAACTATTAAACCGGGTTGAAAATCACAGCAGAAACAGGTCTAGAAGCTTCCATAGATGTCTGTCGCTTTATATACGCACTGGCGGAAGCAACCAGTGACGTTCATAGGTGGCGCTGCTCTGTATTTTGCATAGGCTCCAGTGCATAAGCTTCAGTGTATAGCTTATTTTACATTTTCTTCTTGCGTTTTTTTAAACAAATTTTTTTGCCAATATCTTGTGATGTAAAGGCTAAATCTGTGAGACTTCATTCGGTGGGTGTATTATGCACCATCATCTAGTTCAGATATCAAACTCAGTAGACCAATGTGCACAGCAAGATTCTAGCTATTTATTGGAATCTTATTATTTCTGAAATGTATAGTCCTATTTGTTTTAGAGGTTTGGATTAATCCCATCCAGAAAAGTAAAAAAAAAAAAATTTATAAATAAATGAATAACTCAGAAACTTTAAATAATAAAATCACAAACCCTCAGCTGTGTTTTACAGACCCCTGGTCTGAGAGCCGCAAGTATAACAGATTATTTAAAAAAAAAATGATAATGCAGTGATGGACAAATCATCAATTCATTAACTAGTGTAACCTCCAGTGTGCTGCTCAGTCCCATGTTTAGGTTACTCAGAAACTTAATAATCTAGGTTAAAATGTATTATCTAATGTAATTTAACCCCAGATTATGACAAGGTAAGTACATTATTATATAGTAATATGAGCTGTTTTTTTTTTTACTATCATCTTAACGACATTTTTGCATGACATGCTATTAGCAGATCTGTATGACAGTTTTGCACTTTTTTCGCTGTTTCCACATCTGTGAGTTACTGATACATAAAAAAAAAAGTCTGTCATAACTCGAAGCTAAAAATAGTTCTAGCTGTTGAACAGGATGCATCTTTGGTTAATGTGTGTAGTTTAGGACGTAGTACTTGTAATGTGTCATGCCTAAAGAAAATGTAAAACATCTGGGGGCGTGATGCATTTAAACTTACATAAACATTTTTGTGAAATTTTTGAATTTCTTTCCACTGGGGTTGGGAGAGAGAGAAAAATATATGGTTATATCAGCAGCCTAATGAACTTTATGTCCGTCTGTCATCTATAAATAAAAAGACTGATAGTCTGGACATACAGTATTATTTGCTTGTTTCAGGATCACAGACTTATGCTTTGTCCACCCCTGGAATTGCTCTAGTTGCATTGGTTACCAACCCCTAAAACAGGAATGTGTGTGAAACTGTCTTGACCATGGTCTTTGATTTGACTATGGTTTTTAAGATCTGATTTTTGGTATGTATTGTTTAATGTCTTGAAGCTGAAAGGCATGCACAATACAGCAATACTATACAGAGAATGCTAAAAAAAAAAAGAGGGGGAAGGCTGAAGGGTTGCACATTCCTTGGTTGACCACCCTCACTGTTGGCAGGCTTACAGTGGTTTGAATGCTTATGGTTATAAGCCACATGTCTGTTAAGTGAACTTTTACAACCTTCCTGTTTATTAGCTACAGTACTTAGAGGAAAAATCCACCCTGCCAACTTACTACTTTCACTCTGGTAATTAGTTACCTACATAACCCAAAGTCCTGGGACAGTGATAGCTCAGTGGTTAAGACATTGGACTAATGATTATGGTTATGAGTTCAAATCCCAGCACCACCACAATTCTGCCTCTGTTGGGCCCTTGAGCAAGGTCCTTAACCCTCAACTGCTCAGTTGGGTAAATGCGATAAATGTAAGTTAATCTGGATAAAGGTGCCTGCGAAATACCATAAATGTAAATGCTATCAGATGGTGGTATGTAGCTCTTGCTTTTTCTCTACCCAAAAGAGAGTGAGGCAGCATTGCTTTAGTTCTTTATTCTGTCCAGCACTCCCATCTCCTCACACAGTCTAACAGTCAAACAGTTAAGGTTGACGCAGCAGTCCTTTAGTCTTTTAGTCTCTCTCACCTGCTCATCCATACCTGCTGCTCAGATGGGTCAGGTTCTGAAGTTTCTGGTAACAGTACTACCATTAACACCATCATGTTTGTCATTTCATAGTCGAGCCGAGCCGAGCCTCTGCATTAGCGGTGTCCCTCTGTGATGTCGAAGCTGCAGATAACCACATAAAAACTGTAGCATCAACAAAAAATTGCCACAAGATTTCCTAAGCACCTTGCACATTGGCCTGTTTAGTCTCATTGGATACAACTGTCTCTGATAGATAGACTTCATTACGAATTGTAATTAAAGATTGTAAGAAGAAGAAGGCCATAGCAGAAAATATTTAAATAACGTGACGGTGTAGGTTAATGCTCTTTTCTCCTGGAAGCAAATCTCAGTCAGAAAGAGGGCTTTACTGTGGCATCTAACCGAGGTCATTCTAGATGAATGCTGTTGCCATGCCACTAGTATTCAGTAAGTCATGGCCAGAGCAGATGCATGGGAATTTCCCAGCCATGATTCCCAGCTTTTGTGAACAGGTACTCTCTCAAATCCTGAACTGCACAGAACAAAGGACCCTTTGCATTCTTCATCAGCCCAGGAGATCTGACAAGGTTGTACTAAATAGTGCGTAAACATTGAGGGATTTTATTGCTCATTCAGTTAAACTCCTGACAGTTGCATTTAAAGTGCTTATAGACTATTCCCAGGATTCAAGTGAGGCTTTTTATTTCCTAGTGATGAAGTCCATAGTGAAGAAGGAGGCCAAATTTTGGTCATCTGTATGCCAGATTTCACTCATTAGCTACTTTCAGGGGATGGGTCAAGGCTAGGCTAGCAAATGCTTCCTCCGAGACCTGTTTGTGCTACATTATGGAAAGTCCCATCTACCCTCTTCTGCACACATGATCCCTCAAACAACCATGATTGGCTATTGTCGCTGTGATTGACAGGGGCAGAGTAATGCCTTCCCTCCTGACCAAACAGGCCAATTTGCTCTCTTGGACTCCCAGCCATGGATGGCTGTGGCATCTTTAGGACTCTAATTTGTAATCTCCCAAACACTTTTATGTTGGGGATCTGGGGATCACCAGACTCATTTGAAGAAGGACAGTGACTCAACTCTTTGGACACCAAGGACATCAATCCACCAGTTGGAAACTAGAAAAGAATCTTGGTGAAGGTCTTCCTGTGCTTTAAGGGGACATGGCGCATAGAAGGAAATGTCATGCAGAATGGGGTTCATGGTCCATTTTTGGTTTTGTAGGCAAGCATCAGTGATGGGGAAGATCAGAACATGTCACAGAACTGATTTGTAGATCAGTTGCGGGGATGGTGTGTGGCAGAAGTTCTCTCAGGAACAAGATGGAGTAGTCCTGTCTTTATATGACACAGGACTAAACAAACACTTGGGTTTGAATTAGTGCTGTTAAACCAGCGCCGCCGCTGTGAAGATGTTTTAGGCTTTACGTTACTCGTTTTAGGCCGCATTCAAATCGCAAGTGTCTCCTTCGTCCCTACACACTGAACATGGTACAGAATCCCAAGTGCATTCCATAGCGAACTCGGTCACTGAAACGCCTCTATTTGAAACAAGCCCTGCAATGTCATCAACAGCGGACAGCTGATTGGTTGTGTTCTACATTACATCACTCGGCTGTAGCATGTAAACAAGCTAGCATTTTAGCTGTTCAAACTCATTTTATATGCTGTAGGCACTTTTGAAATTAATGTGATGAAACATCTATGAACTGTGGGTGATGTATTTTAACTTTTTAATGTATGTTTTGACTGAAACGTAACTTTACGCGTTACTCTAATTTAAACTGGTGAATCGAAGCCTTTAATTAAACTCCAACTCTAATCAGTATATCAGATGAACTAAAGACAAAAACAATTTTTTATTTTAAAGAATGAAAAGACATCAGTTATCTTTAATGTTTCACTTTTACACAATTGAATAATGAGGCAATGTTCAGCAGTCGTTTCCCTTAAAATAGACCAGTGATAAATGGCATCAGCATTTTAAATGGTCCTACGATGCTGACCTGCACGTACAACACAAATCAATATGTGCATTAAAAGTGCGATTAACGCGCGATTAAAAAAATTTATCGCACAATTAACACTATTAAAAAAATTAATCGCGTGACAGCACTAGTTGGAATTTATCCTGCTGATGCTGGACAGATGAAACCTGTATGACCAAGTCAGTCTAGCAATATGAAGTATGACTGTTGGTTGTCCACAACCACAGTGAGGTCAGATGGTCAGATGGTTTGATCAAAGAGAAGGAATGGCTGCAAATGTTGAATTCACCTTGTTAGACTAACTAATAATTTCAGAAGACTGAGGCTGTCTTAAAGAAAAGTTTTTTAATTGTCAGAATAACAGATTGTAATTGAGAATATCTGAAAACAGGTTCAAGCCTTCTGTTTGCTTTCATTACTTTCTCAGTGTATGTGAGGACACACACCATCACTGATTGTAGAAATTCATTACTTTGCATAATTGCATTCTTTTTGATTTTATTTTAATCCTGTTTGTAATACAGTTAAAGCAATGAGCAATCCTTTTTAAGGCTGGAAAATATAATGCGGTTGTTTCCATTGCCTGCATTTGTTTTCACTAAGCTGTGAAAGATCCCGAGTGACTAATATAATTGTCAGTCTTTCGTTATGCAGTCCTACACAGCTTGTATTTCTTTTAATGGAAAGTGTACCAATAGTATCGACCTTTAACATTCATGTGACAGACAGTAATAGAAAGTGTGACTAAAATGTAAATTTCCTGTTAATGTGAATGTAGGGTATCTCCCTACCTATGTGATACACCAACACAAAAAAAGGTGACCCAGTGACTTGGATCATATAGCATATAAACCAGAAAGTATTTACAGAAATTAAGAATAAAGAATGTGTACAGTGGGAATATATACAACAGTGGGTTCAGGTCAATAACAAGCTTTGGCTCACACTCAGAATAGTGTGAAAGATGATGAAAGCAGGAACCTGAAAGTAAGAGCACAGCATGGTACCCATAAGACACCAAAACAGAACCAGCAGGACACTTAGCATAACAGGATGTAGCAGTGATGTACAAAAACAGAACTGATTTGCCTTAGTCGGATGAGAGTTTTAGATAAATCTGCACAACATATGCGCAACTTCAACCTTTAATAGAGATTTAGTGTTCTGTCACTAAGTGTTGCGTGGCCTGTTTCCTCAAAACAGAATCGTGTCGCTTTCAAAGCCGTTTTTGACTCATTAACATGCACAATATTAGTCATAGGCTGAAACATAATGACTCAATTGAAATGAAGGTGAATGAATGATGCTTACTAAAGGAACAGCCTAAATTCTCTATTAACAGATGTTGACAAAAGTTTAAATTATTGTATGGCAAATATAGGCAAATAAATCCCGAAAGGTCCAGTTAGCTTAAATTCTTTGCTTACAAAGTTCTGGATAAGCAGCTAACATGAACGAATGGAGACAACAGTTACCCTGTAATGCTTAACCATTAATGATCCGTGTATTGCTATAAATAGAACAATTTTTACATTTTAATGGTTTGTTTTGTAGTGGAGCGTCACGTTACCGCTAGAATCATGCACGCTGAACAGATAAGATACCTGTTTCAAACGTGATGGAGGGAGATTAAGCACATACGTCTCTGTTAAACATTGTGTTTTGATCATTCGCTTTTTCTTTCTTTTTAAAGCTCTGCTGTCAGTTCAGAAAATGCAACTAAAGATGTTTGAAAGTGTGAAAACTTTAACTTCCTGAGCCCTAATTAGTAGCAAATTTGTGGTCTGATGAGCTGCCTTGAAATAAATCATGTACGTACTCTACACATGTGTGTTTGGATAAACAGCAACAAAGAAGCTGGACTGGTTTAAAACAGTAGAGTCTCTGAAATATGACCATCCTTTTCTATATGTTTGTTGTCTCGATTTAGTACTCTCTTGAATCTGCTTTGTATATTTTGTCATGATAAAGAAATGATCCTCTTTTATAAAAGATGACAGAGAGAAAGTGAAAGCAAGGGAGTAGAAGAAAGATGCAAGTCAAGGCCACCTTCGGCTTCCACAGCTCATTTTTGCATTTGTTAATCTGGCTTGGTTTAATAAAAGCAGATGTGCTGACGGTCACATAAAAAAAAGCTCTCTCGAATATATAGTCTAGGCGTAATTGGACTTTTCTGTGATTCAGGCTTCTGTCACAGCTGTTGGTGTTTTGAAGTGGCTTGATGAAGGGATGAGGCCATTCTGGCTCACTTTAGACATTTGATAAACATGGAAATCTGTGCAGAAATAGCTGAGTAGATTTGAGCTGTGAATTCAATTTCACGTCCTTCTCTAAGGTGGGTAATGATGCTGGATTACCAATGCTGGGAATGTGGACTGCAATCTTCTGTAGAATATATAATTTCCATAGATTTTTATACGACATATCAACAAGTGTGCAAAAATGAATAGTATAATAATTATATCGAATTTATTTTGCCAGGACTGGACAAATGATTAAAGTCATTAACTATTACACCAGGGAGGTGTACTGCCCAGTGCCATGTTTTGGTTTTCCAGAAACCTAATTGACTATACTAAGAAAAAAAAAAACTCCCTACAGACCTTTGGAGGGACACTATAATTATCTAGTGGAGACAGGGGAGTGAGCTTGCTTTGCTTGCTTGGTTTGGTTAATAGACTTGGAGGTCCCAATATGCACAACCCATGGAGTTAAAATACATAGAAACCACACTTCATATGATCCTATTCTTTCATGGAGAATCTTCAGCATTA
The DNA here is from genome assembly GCA_028566435.1 of Scorpiodoras heckelii. Taxonomy (NCBI): domain Eukaryota; kingdom Metazoa; phylum Chordata; class Actinopteri; order Siluriformes; family Doradidae; genus Scorpiodoras; species Scorpiodoras heckelii. The sequence continues at coordinate 3,926,955 of JAOVVH010000026.1, read as the reverse complement.
CCTCCATCATGTGCAGTTATGACATGACCAATAGCTCTGGATCACAGTGCTCGACGAACATTATAGGTTATGTGAAAAGAACTCTTCAGTAGCTTTCAAACGACACCGACCATGCACCTTTGTGAACAACAGTGGCTGAGAATGAGGCCCAGGGAATACGGACATTTTAGCCGACTTTGGAGCTCATCAAACGATGCCCCATTTTCCCCAGCTCTGAGAGATTGTTTAGTTAATAAAATTTTAGGAAGGATTTATAAATATATTTCTTAATTTAAAGGATATGGGGAGTATGCTGGAGTATATTTTGTTTACAATATTAAACCAATGCACATTGTTTTGCGTTGTTCAGGATTCAAAAAGAAAAAAAAGAAGCATTTCCAGTCACATCATGAAAATCAATCGTATAGTGACTGGACTGTCTCATTACACCTCTAGCATCTAGTGATTAGTTTGATAATCTATTAATCAATTAAACGATTGAAATCTTATGACTTGATACATGTGAATGTTATGAAAATTAAAAGATGTAGCATTTTGTCAATGGTCGTGACATTGAGAGAAACCATGCTTTGTTTTTATACACACAGTAATGATCATCCCAGATGCAAACCAAAGCCTGGAACTGAGTTCTTTCATGTCATTTAAGGCAATGATCCGAATTATTTTATCATGTATCAGATTAACTTGCAAATACATGTAACAAGAACTTGTTTTAAAACCCGGTCTTTTAATTCTGTTTGAGTTTGATGTCTGTGTGAAAAGCAGAAGCTTCTCTAATCTAGTTTGGTGCAGGAGGGGTGGAGAGGTGAAAGACACACAGGGAACACACAGCTTCTGTGAATTTCTTTTTCCCAGGAATCGGAACCTGCAGCTTATGATTTTTGTTCCCTCCAGTAACCACTGACTGGACTGGACTAGACCGGATTGTACTGCACAGCACTTTATGTTTGCCTTGTGACCAATGATGTCATTTCATCATAGTGAATACGTTTTAATCTAATATCTATCAACGTTTAAAAACATTTATGGTTGAGCAATACATTATAATTGTTTCACAAGTTCTTACTGATGAGAAAGGTATGCGTTTCTGCTCTGCTGGGTTCGTGCCATGCTTCCTTGGAATACTAGACATGAATATCAACTCGTTAAAAACTCTAATCTTACAGATTCATACTGTCCTGTGTAATTGTCTTACAAGCACTGGTGGTGCTTGAGTCCGCAAAAATCCCAAATAACCTCAATCCAAAATAGTTGATCTGATGTTTCATAATTGAAAGACATGGACTGTGTAGCCCTGTGAACCTGATTATACCAGGTAGTGAGGTATGTTCAGGTAGTTCAGATAATGGTAATTAGGAAAAGAAGACATTTACTAGGTCACTGGTATCTGTAGTTTATGAGACAAAAGTAGGGAAGTCCCTTGGGGGAAGCATCGTTCTCTGTTTCAGCTGAAAGTCTGGACTTGGTGTGATACAATCTGCTAAGTGTTTCAGTGGATCTGAACCTGCTCTGAGGGCAACCCTCTGCCTACAGGCTCAGTTTCTTGGAAGGCTAGACGTTTGGAACAGGTGACCATGAACCACATAGTAAACTAGTCAATGAGAAAACTTTTCGTGTTTTAGTGCATTTTTTTCGGCTAGGAGTCTGTTCGCGTAGTTTGAAGCAGAGTGAAATTGATACCATTGGTTTCTTAAATTGGTGCCATTTTATTACACATGTATTGTAGATTCTGGCTAATGGATATTTCGGAAATTGGATATAGGCTAATGTGATACTTACAATGACTTACAATATTTAAGCAATATCGCATGAGCAAGAGTGTGGTTACACTGAATAACTGAGTACAGACACTGATAACTGATACAGTATATAACTGATATTGAGTATAATTACATGCTTGTGACTGCGATATTGCTTTCATACAGTTCTATAAACAAGAAATTAATAGAGCACGTGACATTTCAGACACAGTATAGCCAAATGTTCTGCTTATTTTTTCTCCGCTAAGAAGCCCTTCTCAATTTTATAGCACACCGGCTAGCTGGATAGCTACCTCATATTGATTTGAATGAAATTAGAGTCCCTTTTTTATTTAGAACTTCATCTGACACCACGATTGCAACATTAATGCATCATTAGTGTCTTGGTTGCTCGGTGATAGCAACTTCTTACTTTTCCCAGCCAAAAATTTCATTTTTATTTCTTTCTTGTTTTTTTTTTTTATGAGTTGCTTCATATTGTGTATTTTAGGGGGTTTCATTGAAAATCTGACCTGCAGACTCCACACAGAAAGGACCCAGACAATCCACACCGGGATCGAACCCGGGACCTTCTTGCTGTGAGGCGACAGCGCTACCCGCTGCGACACCGTGCTGCCCTCTAATAATAATAACAAGGAGAAGAAGAAGAAGAAGTGAGATTTATATGCCTTTCACACAAACCCAGGGCTGCGTTACGATAAGAAACAATGAAAATACAGAACAGATAAGAAGCAACAATAAACTAACAAGAAACAATAATATACAGATGAGAAACAAAGACGCGCAAAAAGAGCAACAATAAACCGGACAAAGATTAATCAGGAGTCGTGGTAGATGAAGAGAGAAAGCGTTGAGAGAAAAGTTTTAAGCTGGGTTTTAAAAGTAGAGAGAGGAACAGGAGCGAATAAGTGACTGATAATAACGACTTAAAGTTTGTCATCAGCGATGCATGGTTTATTTGGACCTGTTGTCGTTTTTAATTGTATGCTTCAATGTAGTAAGTGTACTGATAAAGGGTTTGTCAGCGTCTTTTTTTTTTTTTGGATAGTTATGAAAATATAATTAAATAGCATCAGTCCTTTTAGTCTTCCTTTTAATGTAGCTTCAGAGATGTGTAGTTTTGATTTTGTGCTTTTGTGCATTGTGTTCTGAGGCGCCAAATTTGTCACTGAAGAGTTTAGAGTCAAAAGTAGGGAAGTTCCTTTTTGCTTTTTCAGGTTTTGCAGCTCACAAAAGAGTTGCCTTGGGAAAGAGTGCAATCCTGTATTGCGTCACTACATGTGGGTAATAATGCACTTTAAATGCTCTCTGTTGATGTAAGAGCAGTTAAGCATGAGGGGGTTCCTCCTCCTCCTTCACCCTTAAGCTGCAATACAGTCCTTAGAGTGAACAGTTTTCTTATTGTTTTATTGGCCCTTTGGCTCCGCTTGAGGACAAAGCCATCTATGTTGCCTCTGGAATTTTGATCCACCCATATTATACTTACATTATAGCTCCAGTACCACTCTGTCTTTATAAAACGTCTCTCAGCTAGTTAATGAACAAGGAGATACTAGTATCGCCCTACCAGATCTGGCCTCGCCTGCATGCTGACTCATTGTTGAATAGCGTTCTAGTCACAGAGGTCAAATTCTGTCTAAATGGCTTTCCAACAGATGTCCGATTGGCTGCAGGATGTCTGCTAGTTGCCAGGGAGATTCCAACTGCCCTCCTTTTGTTTAGGATTATCTTACAGAAATTTGGGTAATGCTTCTCCTTTCGTGCCTCCCAAACAACTCAATACAATAAACTGTTGAATGACTGATTCTGACCGGTAGGATGTCATTAGGATTCATTTTAGAAGGAATGTTAAGGTGTGCAAGGTGTAAAGTAATGTGCATGTATAAATGCATTCTTGTTTCTATAGTAACAGCATGCAAGGTTTCTATGAGGAAATGTTTCTTGAGCAGTGTTAGAAGGAGTCTGCGGTACAGGTTGGCAAAATGACAGATGCACCATATGTCAGAGCAAGATGATATGCATCACGACATATACACAGAAAACATCCCCAGGGTTAAATATATAGGTTTATATAGGGGAAAACGGTTCCCTTTTTTTTCCAATCGCCATATACCAGGTCTGTCCGGAAAGTAATGAGAATGAAATTCCAACGCTCCATAGGGTTTACACATGACGATGCGTTTTAATCTTGCGGAACAAGACGAACTCACACGGTGCCAAGTCGGGGCTGTACGGTGGATGTGGAAGGACTGTAATGTTTTTTCAGAAAATAATTCTCTCACAGCCAGTGAAGTGCGACTCGGTGCATTGTCATGATGGAGGAGAGGTGATCTGATGGTGCACACGCAAAAACCTTCTTCCTCAAACGTTCCCAAACTCCAAGGTAAAATGTTCCATTTACCGTTTGGCCTTCTGGTATGAATTCTTTATGGATGATCCATTGAGAATGAACAAATATGTTGAACAGTGACTTTTTTTTACTTGCTCATGCGAGCTTTCTGTGGGCGAGGTGATGCTGTAGTGTGTCATTCAGCACAGTCTTTTTGTCTCGGGATCGTACTCGAAAACCCATGATTCATCTCCTGTGATCGCTATGTTCAGGAAATTGGGCTCTCTTATTAACTGAGAGGGTAATGATAGGGTAGCTTGTCCATAATCTTTCTTCAACATTTCACGAGTTTCTGATGCACTTTAACTGATTTTCATACAGAAATTAGTGGTTGTTCCCACCAGCTTACAAATGGTTGTAATTACTCCAGCCCTTAAGAAGCCTGGACTTGACCCTGAAGATTTTGATAATTAACGGCCCATATCCAACCTTCCACTTCTTAGGAAGTTGCTAGAGCACATGGAGCAATTCTAATCTGGGTTCTAACCTGATCGAGCAATTCTAATCTGGGTTCTAACCTGATCGAGCAATTCTAATGTGGGTTCTAACCTGATCGAGCAATTCTAATCTGGGTTCTAACCTGATCGAGCAATTCTAATGTGGGTTCTAACCTGATCGAGCAATTATAATCTGGGTTCTAACCTGATCGAGCAATTCTAATCTGGGTTCTAACCTGATCAAGCAATTCTAATCTGGGTTCAGAGCGCATCACACGACGGAAACTGCTCTGATAAAGGTCTTAAATGATTTATTGATGGCTTCTGATCCTGGGTCGCTGAGATGCTCATCCATGTGTTTATTACATCTAGACTGGATTTCTGTAACTCTGTTCTGTTTGGACTTCCTGCCTGTAGCCTTAAGAAACTTCAGAATGTTCAGAATTCAGCCGCCAGGTTACTCACTCACACTAGTATAAATATAAATATATATGTATGTACGACCATTGAAAATGTTGTTGCCGTTTATCACTTGTCTATTTTAAGAGAAACGGCTGTTGAATGTCTCATTATTCACTTGACTTTATTTCGTAAAAGTGAAATATTAAAGATGATTGACGTCTTTTCATTTTTTAAAATAAAAAAATAGTTTTTGTCTTCCGTTCATCTGATATACTGATTATAGTTGGAGTTTAATTATCGAGTCACCAATTTAAATTAGAGTAACAAGGCACGTTGCAACCGAAGAGTAAGTTTACGTTCCAACCAAAACATACATTAAAATGTTAAAATACATCACCCACAGTGCATAGATGTTTCATCACATTTATTTCAAAAGTGCCGACAGCATACAAAATGAGTCTGAACAGCGTTGATTATCATGATAAATACAGCCGAGTACTGTCTTGTAGAACACAACCATCCGCTGTTGATGACGTTTCAGGGCGTTTCAAATAGAGCCGTTTTAGTGACCAAGTTCCCTATGAAGAGCCCTTGGGATTCTGTACCCTGTGTAGTGTGTAGGGAG
>JAOVVH010000026.1:3895584-3906965 GCA_028566435.1 Scorpiodoras heckelii | reverse complement strand
GAAGCTGTCTGAAAGGGATGTTCGTGTCCCTCTGACCACTGTGCAGGACTTGTATATGTCATTCTCAAGATGAATTGGCCACAAAAGGAGGCCCTGCACCATACTAATAAATTATTGTGGTTTAAAACCAGGTGTTTCAGTTTCATTGTCTAACCCCTGTATATTTACAAGGAATCTTTTATTTGTGTGAAAGAGTCTAATTGTGAAGTGCTTCAGTTAAAAAACATGGTGTCATTGTCTTTTCACATTGGGGGTTGGTCTATAAAATGACTAACAAGAGGACAATCCAAATACGAACAAACATTCCTGACCAGAACACCGGTTTGCAAACTAGATTTTTTGCCCCCAGCTATGTAATATACTTTAAAAATTGTACTTTTAAAATTGTTTTTATTAATATTCCACATTATTTGTACTAGTAAGAAATGAAAAAGATTGACTATTATACTTTTAATGTCAAGATCAATAGTTAGTTGGAAATGGTTTCTACAAACCATTCATTCACCTTTATATACCATGTGTTTGCTAAGACTTTTGTGTTCGGCCAGTCCGAGGGACGTTGATTTACTGGTTTTCTGTTGACGTTTTCCAGGGTGTAGTTTGTTTACATGCGATTTCCAGGAATGTTACGTGTCAGTGTTGCGGTAAAGCTAATCTCACGTATGACCTCATTTAGTCAGTTACCTTTGTTCTCTAGATAGTGTTTTAGTGGAACACAGGATATTAAGCCTCATTAACTACTTACCAAGCCCTTTTAACGCGACTTGGGTGTTCCAGAGCAGAGCAACAAATCTGAGTTTCCAAAGCTCTGGATGATGACAGAACATTCAGTGGTGTCATGTTGTGCCCTCTGCTGTCAGACTGTAGGTAAACCATAACTTTCTTTTAGCAGAAAGTAGTTTTTGTGATATTATGGACAGGTATAACCTAATTCTTGGAAGTACATTGGAAGCTTCTGGGACACAGCTCTTGTAGGATATTTTTGAATTTAGAAATCTTCGTTGATTTCATTGTTCTCAGAGTTACTGTGATACCTTAGAACTCATAAACTAAGAAAAGCCCTTCATAATCTGATACAAGAATTTCTTTTACTGGCAATGTCTCCATTATTTTGTTCTTAAATAAGTAAAAAGTTGAGTTTATTCTAGCATAAAATTAGCAAAAATAGTCAATTAAGTAAAATTAGGGCATTATAGGAACACTGTAATGATGTACTTAAAGGTCATTTTATAATTAAAAATAATGTACTTGTTATCTGGGGCTGTAGTTTCAAACTGACCTCATCGGTCAACAGCACAATATTACTGAATAGGAGGAAAACAAAGAATGAGAGAACTTAAGATTTCTTCTTTCATCCTGAATTTTGGATGCTGCTGCTTTCTCCTAAACACTGTGTTGTGACTTGTGGGCTATTCTAAATATTTAATAAGAGTGAATGTGTTCAGGTAACAGGGTTGAGTGAGTGTAAACTATACTGTACAATTTTTCATAACGTACAATCAAAGAATAATTAAAAAAGGGGGGGCATTTCAAGCATGAGATGTTAAAAGGATTCACACAATAATAATAAAATAATAATAATAAAAAATAATAATAATAACATATTTTAAAAAAATTAAATAATAATAAGTATCTAAAATAATAATTAAAAAAATAAAATACATTTTTTTTATATGATTATATTTTAAAGGGTTAGGGTTAGTGTAGTTCTAATATATATGTTATATCAATGAGACAGAAATGGCTCACGAGTCATGGCGTCACCCTAATTTGAACACTTCTATTCTTGTGTGATCTCTGGATGTCTGATAAAGCTAATACCCGGGCAGACAGTATCAGAGAGCGATGTTTGGTCAAAGGGAAGGCTTGATGGTGACTCTGGCTGACGGGCCTGTGTTCTGTGTTTAGCTCGTAATCAGCACTTAGGTTACAGTTCCAACAATAGCCCTTTCTGTAGGGTTTGCTCTGGGCATCTACGAAGAAAAGGTTTAATACCATTGCCATAAGTATTTATTCGCTTCTCTTTTCGTCCTTTCTGTGCTCAAGTGTATTGATCGGATAGTATTGATTCAGGACACTAGGTCTTTACTCTTTAGAGTTGATCATTTGGTAGAGGCTACGTGACATAAATGATGTGAAGAACATTTGATTGATCGATTTATTGTGCTTTCACAATTTTTTCCCTTCCCTATAATATTCTCAGCACCTTTTTATACACCTTTTTATGTTTTGTTTTTCCCCAATGGATCTTTCAAGCCGAAATGTTGCAGAATAGCTAAAATGTTAAAAACTAAATGTAGCTAAAAATAAAAACGTGACTATTTTGGGACGTTCAGTGTTCATAAGAACAATAAATTGTTTATTGATGGAGGCATTTAACATAGCTAACAATAACAACTTGACCATTTTGGGGATCTTTTAAATATTTCTAAAAAATGTCACAGTGAAGCTAAATTGTAAATTAATTAACAACTTGGCTATTTTCGAGCTAAAAATAGCCATCTAAGTATTTTGGGACATATCGCACCATCATCCGGAGATGATAAGTGCTATTGTAATGAGATTATCAGAGTTATTCATGTGACCTGTCAGTGGTTCTAATGTAATGGCTGATTTATTTATATATGTATTTATTTAGCTTCATATTGCCACAAAAGACATTTCAGCTTAACGGAAAACCACGCACATGTCTACTGCACTGATATTTCTTTAATCTCTCCAAAAAAACCAGGATGAAATATGGATTTTATCCCTCACCAATTCAGTTCAGGATCTTGGTGCTCTGTGCACTGTGCTTTTTTTTAATCTTGTTGTTTGTCTCTGTCATCCGCTTCCATTATTAGCTCTACTAAATGAGCCCCTGCTAGTCAGTGTCCTACCATGGTGGAGGAAAAAGCTTTTAAATCACATGGATTTTCATCCAATGACAGAGCTATATAGAGCTCCGGCTAATTAGCCCTTGCCTGACCCTAGTCTTCTACGTGCAGCATTTTAGTAAACACGTCTCTTTTCATTCAGTCTGTCAGAAAAGAGACCCTGGCAAGAGTTTTATGTATTTAATCACTATATGAATTATATATTAGGCATTAGTGCTCTTAAATCTTTACTAATCTCTGTGTTTTGTTTTAATTACGACTCCTGTCCCATATTAACTAACTGTACCTTTTTCAGCACACGCTCCCACTTCTTTTGAGGGCCCCTTCGGGAAGGTTGTGTACAGAATCAGGGCTGTAATAGACACGCCACGCTTCTCCAAGGACTACAAGTCTCAGAGACCCTTCTACCTACTCAATGTCTTGAACCTCAATGAGTTGCCTGATATAGAGGTGAGAGCACTTCATGTTCTTCATGTGAGTGTTGGTAGCTCAGTGGTTAAGACATTGGACTACTGACCAGAAGGTTGTCAGATCAAATCGCACCACAGCCAAGCTGCCACTGTTGGGCCCCTGAGCAAGGCCCTTAACCCTCAACTTCTCAGTTGTATAAATGGGATAAATGTTAGTCACTCTGGATAAAGGGGTCAAACGGGGCCAAATGCCATAAATGTAAATGTAAATGTTCTAAATGGTGTATACAGCAGTCACCTCTTTCTACGAGACACGATTGGTTCTTAAATGAAATGACTATATACTGTGGTTTGCATAAATTTTCATCCCCCTAAACCTTAAAGTTAATTGGGAATATGAATGACATGAATCTTCATGCTGTAGCCCATAATATTGAAGTTTATTCAGTGAAAAATGAATTTAGTTTGCAAGAGTTCATAAAGTTGTGGTTGTAAAAGTAATAGTAAATAATAATTGCTATGAAACCCTCCAGTTAGTTCTGAAGGGTGCAATCAGTTGCCATCAGAAGTTACATAATTCATCATGTCATGTGATTGCAATATAAATACACCTGTTCCTGGAAGGCTCCAAAGTTTGTAAGAGAACATACAGTACCGAAACAAACAGCATCATGAGGAACAAGGAAGAAAACAGTTCATGGCAAAGTCCTGGAAATGTATCAGTCATGCTTTGGTTATCTCTGAAAATCTGCAACTTGGTGCAACAATGGCACAAATCACTACTGCATCCATTATTTTTATAAATGGAAAATGTTTCAAACATTGTGCAAAGGCTTTGCTCTGTGGTTCAAATTTATCTGGGCAAACTTTGTCGACGAACATGGTTTGCAGCAAAGACTATGATTGGTTGTTACAAACTACACTGATTTTGCTCCACTGTCAGTTTTCCATAATGTGTTTCTGACAGCTCAACATAGATTACTCTCTTGTCGGTTAGCAGCAAGCAATCTACTTCCTGTAGTTGTGGAAAAACTTATGAAATTTTAATATCACCGCCTGCAGTGCTGGAGTGCATCACGTGAACATGCTGACCAATAAGAACCTGTAGGGGCTCAAAGAAAGTTCCTGAAAGTTCATGGGGGGTGAATGCTCATGCAAGCCTGTACCTGATGGCTATACACTGGCAAAGCCAAGTAAGGAATAATGTGTTGTTAAAATTATCCTACCAGCGACCAAGTTGTGCTGTGACAACTAAGAAGTTCACCTACTTCCTGGTGAAGACCGGGACCCTCATGCTGAAGGCTCACAGTGACTTGAGAGGATACACTCCAGGCCAAATCATCAAACTCTCCACAGAGATCCACAACAAATCAGGAAAGGACACAGGCTATATCCTGGCCAGTCTCATACAGGTAGGCGAACATGCTGGCAGAACTGATATTTCAGTTCAGTTTCATCTAAAAGGGCTCTTAGGGATAGATCTGTGTGTACAAGCTTCTCAGGCTCTTTTCCAAATAGCTTTGTTTTGGTTTTTTTGCCCCCATGAAGAAAGTGACCTATAAGATGAAGCGGCCGCTGTACGATTTGCGGACCATAGCGGAGGTCGAGGGAGCAGGCGTCAAAGCAGGGAAACACGCCGAGTGGAAGGAGCAGATCATCGTTCCTCCTCTCCCTCAGTCTGCCCTAGCTGGCTGCAGCCTTATAGACATCGAGTACTTTATCCAGGTAGGTGCAAGTCATTCCTCACACCTCAACATCATTTTTAAAACATGAAAAACTTTTTTGTTAAGGTAATGTAGACTTCAGACAGGATGTTGGAAGCCCAGTAGGTTAGGACCTCAGGTTGTCAATCGGAAGGTCAGGGGTTCGAGCTCCGACATCAAGGCCCTCACCGAGTTGCGCAATGCACACACAGTGCCGGGCCCAAAGGTAAAAACCTGCACCAGATTAAAACACACTGACCCCAAGAATGGGAGCAAGCTGTTAAAAGGCAAAAAAACGTAGACTTAAGACAACGTCTTTTGGTCAACGATTTGGTCATAGACTTCACCAATCCACATGTCACTTGGTATGGTTGTAGCTCCTCATGTCTGATATGACATATAAGTTTTCTGTGCATATGAGTGCATTTCCCTTCATGCTAGCGCCCCCTGAAGTGGGGTAGGCTCAAAGCACGTTTTTCAGCAATAGCTTGAAAACCATTCTGCCAAAAATGATGAAATTTTTATGTCATGTTGGCCTCTTTTATTTACTTTTATTTTTATTGAGATAATGTTCAAAGCAAAGATCATGCAGTTTACTAGCCAATATCTTGTCAGGTAAAGGGTCAAACATCACAAAATTTCACACCCTTGCATCACTACCATATTCTTTAGAAGCGAATTTCCTGAAATTTCATCCACAGGGAGTGCTGCAACTGACGCATTTCCTTTCACTTCATTCTTGTTCTTTCTATCACTTCATGCAGCTTTCATATCTGCAACTATCGAATATTTTTGTAATCGAGTATTCTGTCGATTTTTTTCATCGATTAATCGAGTAATCGGATAAATCATACTTTTGTGTTTTTAAACAACTATATCAGTATTGTGTTATGCAACATGAAAGGCCTCTTAAAATGAGCAAGCAATTGGCTGTTATTCCTCACAAAAGGTTTTTATTCAAACTGAACACTTTTATTAGATCAATGCTTGAAACCTTTTCTTATTGGCTCCAGAACTAAACCCATTTAATCACCCTTTCTGTGAAACTTTTATAATGTACATGAAAAAAAACTGAAATACAACTTCACAAACACAGTTTAGTCTATTTGTCCCTCTACTGCATTTATTATTACTATCTTATGTATGGGGAAGGCGTGTTTTGAGATGTAACCTATCTATATGTGTGTGTGTGTGTGTGTGTGTGTGTGCGTGCGTGTGTGTGCGTGCGTGCGTGTGCGCGTGTGTGTTTGGGTGTGCGTGTGCACGTATGTGGGTGCTTGTGTATGTGCGCGCCGTGAGCAGGAGGGAGAGATGAATGATGGTAGTCCAGGTCCGTTTTACAGTGTACACACTGCACTACACTGTCCACCTCACGAAGCGTAAAATGCTCCCACACTTTAGACATTTATGGCCTTTTACACACACCAGTATCTTCATTTTCCGCCGTTGCCATAGAGAGCAAAATAAATCGCACCGCCTTAAAGCTCTGAAATGCGCGTCAGTTATAACAGTCCATGTAAAACAATGATACCGGAGCTGCGCAGTAGTTTACAAAGCGGAAGTGATAAGGCACGTGACATGAATTAAACGAAGCCTCGGGGCAAAGAATTTGCTTTGAGGATTTTTTGTAATCGAATTATTCGGGTAACTCGAATAATCATTTCATTAATTCATATTATGCATATTACGCTGTGCATTACGTCTAATTCTGGAAGGCTTTGAAACAATCTGACTGCTCAAACAGGATCGCAGAATCAAATGTGGCGTTGAACTCATTTGGAAAAGTCCAACGTATTGCTCAAACCGCAAAATATATTTTCTCTGTAAATCAGATTCCTGAGCTTTCTCAATAACCCACTTTTTATTCTTTCATTCTGAAAGGTTTCACTAAAATCTCCAGAGACGGCGGTCACACTGCCCATCTACATCGGAAACATTGCCGTCAACTTGACCCCCACAAGACTGTCTTCACCAACCTCCCTTCAGCCCGGGGCTGCGATGGCCCCCATGCCGAGCCTTAGCCCTGGACCAGTGGTACCGAGCGCACCCCCGGCCGAGGATGACGAGGAAGAGGTGCAAGGTGCAGGAGGACTGAGCAGCGAGGCGATTCCTACCAAGAGTCACTCCCAGCAGGACCCCTCAGGCCAGGCCATTGCCATGTCCCCTGGGGCGTTCAGTCATGCTCCAGCCCAGGTGCTTCCTCAGGGCCAGTCAACCGAGAGTTCGGCGCCTCTATTCTGTGTCTCCACAGGGGCCACCATTCCCTTTTTCACCGACAGTAATGCCACACCGGTGCCCACTACCTGTCCTCTCATTCTGCCTCCAGAGTACAGCAGCTGGGAGTATCCACATGGTGAATGACAATACATTGTTGACCTGATTTACATGATGTAAATGAAGAAGTAAAAAAAATCAGCACTTTCTAACCAATCAGTATTGAGAATTCAAGAGTGATAGAAATGTCTCTGTTTGACTTGAAATGCAATAACTGTACTGCCACTGATATTTATTGATCGCTATATTGATATTTGTTGATTTTATGTTTGTTGCATAATGTCAACATGTACCTCAGCCTAATCACAGTCTGGACGAATTAGACTGATACTTTATCCTGGTTGAAACAGCCAATAAAATCTTGGAAATTGCATTACCAAACCTCTTCTGGTAAATCTACTGCTCAAATAGTACTTAAGCTAAGTATGCACATCAGAGAAAGTTGGATATGTAGTCTCCAGAGTAGTTCCTATTGATTTGTCTAATCCTGAAGATATTTTGCCAGTCATTCAAAATTAACGAACGTCTTTGTATAAAAGCTTTTAGGCATTTCTGGGTTTCTTAACAACTGAGTTATTACTTTTCTCTACCCCTTGTCATTCGCAGAACCGCCTCCCACTTACGAGGAAAGCTGCAGCAGTACCAACTCTAGCTTCAACACCAGCATGACGTAGATGACGCCGTAGATGGAAAATGCCTGTCAGTCAATCTGCACCTCTCCCTGCTGGACACTCCAGGCATTGCCGTCCTTCCCAAATATGACCAAACGTATTTAAAGGGATCTTGTCGTTTTTCACTTGATTTATATAAACAATATTCCTCACTCCTTGGTGTGGAGAAAGGGTCTCTGGATCAGTGCCTAATCATGGTAGCACTCCTGAACTACTACTACTACTACTACTACTACTACAGGTTGATAAACCTGTATCTGTGATGCACTGACAAACGATATACACGGTATATGTGTTTGTTAGCCAAGGCTGGCCTTCTGTGATGCTTGTCCCCAAACCCAGGCCGAGTAAAATCAGAGCTAGGTTTAAAAGGACTGCGGTCAGTCTGAGTTGATGTTGATCTTTGAACATTTCCTCAGGCCTTTGCAGTGTCAGTCTGCTGGAATTTCGTTCAACAAGGACTGATTAGATTTCTAGTCAGCACGGTTAGAGAAAGATAGAGCTTTTTATTAAAGCTTGCATTCTGATCAGATTCTGAAATTTGTGTGGTCACTGATTATTTTTCCCCAATATATATACTGTAGCTTGTTATTGATATTAAAGAAATTCAGCTAGACAAAGGAGAAGCAGTCGTTTTTACATTTAAACCCTGCATCAGAGGTGCCAACATCTATGGTTTAACTATTACCATAGCAACAGCACTTTCATTTAGTGCATGCGAATCGTAAAGAAACTATGATGATGATGATGTCATGGTCTATATTAATACCCATTTATTGCACCAAATTTAAAATATTAGAGTAACTGTACACATCTTTGTCAGTACTTGAGGCTCAGGCTTTGTGTCTAAACATCTTTAATAGAGAGCAGTTCAGTTCTGCGCGCACTGAGTACTGAGACACATGATGCATGTCTCCTTTCCCTAATTTCCCGTAATTTTTATATTAGAATTCTGAAAGTTGTGTTTAAAGTAAAACAAGGACATGAAGTTGTGTTGGATGCAACACACAACAGCAACCTCTTGTGGAAAATTTCTGGGTGCTAAACGTGAGTGAGTGGGTGAATTTGTGAGTGAGTGAGTGAGTGAGTTACACGCTAGGCCCATGAGCTGCTTTGCATCTGGAAAGTTAAATTGGAAAAGTGTTTTTATGAGGTTTTGCTACTATGTCTGATAGCAGTTCACTATTATTATTGGTAATACTGGTATTACACTGAAGTACCAGAAAAACTGGTACACCAGTTAATACTTTGTAGGTCCCCTACGGGTTCTTGGATGCAATGTTGCACAGTCCTCGCGCTGATGTTTGTTGAGGCCCCAGTATTGAATTCCCATGTTACTTGAGGCACTGTGAAACAATTCTTGTTAGCCAATGTTGGTCACGTTCACCCAGAGTCTTTTTATGATTTCCTGAGCCAGTAGAAACCAAAAAAACAAGTTGCTTAGCATACACTTGAGTAAAAAGAAACAAAAAATCAGCCTCCTGTTCTACTGGAAATGGAAATGGAAACGAAATCATTCTTTGTCATAAAAGCCTGCTAGGATTATCTTGTTCGTAATGTTGGCACCTCTGCTGCGTATCAACTACACGCAGATTTTGCTTCTTGACAATACTGCTTAGATGTTATTCCATTCAGATTTGATTACATAGTACATAATGAATTTTAACTTATTCTTTTTAAATAGAATAAAAATACTGCTGGAGTAGAAGTTCGGAATAAAATGTCATTTCTTTATGATGACTTTGTAATGTTCAGACCACATAATTATCATTTCATAGGTTAGGTGCATCCTGCATGTATTCAAAAATTGAGCGAGTGACTGGAAATCCGAAAATGTTTCTTTAGCTGGAATGAAGCGCCAGTGTTCGTGTATTGTAATTCAAACTGAATCTAGGCTATGCAGGAATTCCTGATTTGTCTTATTTTTTATTATTTCTTCAAATCTATCCACAGGTGATGAAGTTTTAACATGAATTCCTAGTCGAGGCCTTATCCTGCGATTCCTGTGTAAAACTCTGATGGTGTTTCTTCTAGTATTTTGAACGTTCCTAATCCTTCAGACCCTTAAACTGTTTTTCTTGTTTTTTCGTTTTTTCAATAATTGAAGCACAAAACGGCACTTTTTAAATAGATTTTGTGTGTGTTTGCGTGTTCGCATGTATGTCTTGTCTGTCATCGTTCAGAACCTGAATGTAGTATCAGTTGTAGATTTACTTTACTGTGATTTTTTTTCTGTCATTATAGCAACCCTTCTTCTGGTTTTCTTTCAAGTATTTAGACTGTCCGCTCCTCATTTTTTTCCCCCCAGTGTATAAATTTCTGTACTGTAAGAAACAAAAATTGAATGACGTAAAGGGAATGCTCACATTTAAAATGAGACGTTGTTCACTGATCATCTTTGTAAGCGAATCACTGTGTTACAATGCAGCATCTCCTCGAATTGTAAGAAAATAAAGGATTATGATTTGATTATGGAATTAAATACTGTACAAGGGTTAGTTATACAAGAGGAAAGAGATAATATATAAGAAAGGTTGAATAGTTTTAAATATTGTAAATGGACTAAATTCTAGAGACCAGTCTGTTTCTACTGCGAGTATTTGAATGCCTCACTTTTACGTTTTTTAACCTTACAAGACCTCGAACATGTCATTTACGTCAGTTCAAAAGCGAAGATTTTTATGGTGCTCTCTAAGCTCCCATTTGCTAGAACGTCTAACAGTTCTTCCGTTTCCAATGCTAAACTCTGCATGTAGCAAACTGGACAAAATGGCATCCGATTCCATATTCCTCATTAAAACTGTACTATAATAATGATACAAGCTTTCAGTTTTTCTCAGAGATGCACATCAAGATCTTTGCTCAGTCTACAAGACATACATGCCTTAAATCTAGAAAATGCAGAAATGCGTCAGTATTCATTGTTTCAGTAAGAAATAAAACACCACGGGGGTGTGCTGTTAGATCAAAATAATAAAAAGACGAGCCAGACGCGACATGGGTTCCCATTAAGGCTCAGCAGTTGATTATTTTCCAAGGACAAGACACTGTGAAGACCTTTATTCATCCCAGTTGTACACAATTTTCCCAATAGTTATAATTTTATTATTAGTTAAAGAACAACATGTCCTTTGTATCTGTATATTGTTACGTTTAATATATGTGAACCTTAGACTTTATTTGGCCAAATAAATAAAGAAATAAATAAATAGACAGCTTTTTACGGCGGCACGGTGGCTCACTGGGTAGCGCTGTCGCCTCACAAGAAGGTCCCGGGTTCAATCCCCAGTTGGAGTGGTCTGGGTCCTTTCTGTGTGGAGTCTGCATGTCCTCCTTGTGTCTGCGTGGGTTTACTCCGGGTACTTCGGTGTCCTCCCACAGTCCAAAGACATGCATATTACGTTAATTGGTGTCTCTAAAGTGCCCCTAGTGTGTGAGTGTGTGTAT
>JAOVVH010000026.1:3858726-3873712 GCA_028566435.1 Scorpiodoras heckelii | reverse complement strand
AGAGCGGACTTGGCCTCATTCTTGGCATTACAATACGGTACTGTCGAAAACAAATCAATGATAGTTTTTTATGTCATTACTGAATTTGGATGAAATGATAGCTACCATTAAGCTATCTGATGGATATCCTAACATTGACTAGCCAGCTAACTGCTCTGACATTTCCATCGGAGAAAAAAACCTGTCCTGGGGGGAAATTTTGATTTAGTTTGATTTTTAGCTTCTTTGTAAAGAATTTCCTTATATCCATTGTGTCTGGGGAGGGAGCAAATATTGCAAACAACTGATAATCAACCAAGAATACCCTACTGTTACTTAAAGTATATAAGGCAAAGCTTACTCCTAATATTTCAGTGTTTAATGTTAACGTGCAGTGAGTTTTTGTAGGCAACCTGGAAAACCCGGAGTGGACTTTCAGTGGTACGTGTTTTCTCCTATCGATCAAGTTTAATGGATCCTTTCACGAAGCAACAGAAACAGCACTGGGTGAACTAATATTTGTTAAATGTGAAGGGGGCACGTCCACTTCAGATTTAATGGCGGCGACGCCCGTGGTCTCCTCAGTGTTAATACGCCAAAAATAGAAATCATAATGATTGTTCACGAGTCCCAAAACGCGAGTCCAAGTCAAGTCTGAAGTCTCTGTGTGTGCGACTTAAGTGTGACTCGAGTCCCCATCTCTGATATCTACCTGTCTATCTTCTTGTCTACTTGTCTGTCCATCTATGTCTATTCATCTGTCTCTAGGTGTGTGTCTGTTTATCTGTGTGTCTGTTTATCTGTCTGGTCTGTCTATTTAGCAATCTATCGATCTGTCTGTGTGTCTGTTTCTGTCTTTCTATCTGTGTGTCTGTGTCTATTTATTTATCTGTCTGTCTATTTGTCAATCTGTCTATCTGTCTATTCATTTGTCTATCTATTGATCTGTCTATTTGTCTGTTTATCTATCTGTCTGTATGTCTATCTGTCTGTCTCTGTCTGTCTGTCTGTCCACTTGTCTGTTTATCTTCTTGTCTGTCCATCTGTGTCTCCTTATCTGTCTCTAGCTGTCTGTCTGTCTGTCTGTCTGTCTGTCTCTCTCTCTCTCTCTCTCTCTCTCTCTCTCTCTCTCTCTATCTATCTACCTATCTAGAATGTATCTATCTGTCTGCTTGTCTATCTTCTTGTCTACTTGTCTATATGTCTATGTCTATTCATCTGTCTTTCTGTCTGTCTAGTTAGCTAGCTAAAGATGCGTATCTGATCTACGTATCTAGTCTATCTGTGTGTCTGTCTATGTATTTGCCTGTCTGTCTATGCACTTATATCTATGTATCTGTCTGAGCTTATGTCTGTCTGCCTATATGTATGTCTAACTGTTTAACTGTCTGTCTTGTTCTTCCTGTATATCAGTCTGTCCATCTCTGTCTACATATCTGTCTCTCTGTTTCTGTCTGCCTGTATGTCTCTCTGGTTATGTCTGTGTATCTGTATGCATGCTGCCATCAATCCGGGTCTTTCTTATAGACTAAACATTTTGAATGAAACATGAAACTCTTCTTTTCTATCTGCCTTGGCTTTTTAGGATGCTGAAGGGTCCACATGTCTCCACCTTGCTGCTAAAGCTGGACATTTGAATATTGTTAAACACTTGCTGCTTACAGGCCTTATCGACATTAACTGTCAGGTAAAGAGGAGATCAGTGTCTGTGCATTTCCCACCATAGACATTTCATCAGGTTCTAGTCTTTAGAATTGTAGCTGGGGACCTGGCAGTGCTTCAGCTGTGTTCTTGTCTGCAGGATGACGGTGGCTGGACACCAATGATTTGGGCGACAGAGTACAAGCACGTTGAACTGGTCACGCTGCTGTTATCTAAAAATGCTGATCCCACCATCAGAGACAAGGTCAGTGTGGATCTTCAAATCTGAAAAAATCTCATTTACACAATTAAGCCTTGTAATGTTATGGAACAGCCATACTGGACTACCAGAATCACTTTCTTCCTTTTTTCCCTGAGTCACTGCGAAGCTAGAAGTTATACAGAGCATAATACACCGATCAGCCATAACATTAAACCACTGACAGGTGACGTGAATAACACTGAATATCTCATTACAGTGGTACCTGTCAAGGGGTGGGGTATATTAAGCAGCAAGTGAACAGTCAGTTCTGGAAATTGATATGTTGGAAGCAGGAAAAATGGGTAACCATAAAGATCTGACTAACTTTGACAAGGGCCAAATTGTGATGGCTAGACGACTGGGTCAGAGCATCTCCAAAACGGCAGGTCGTGTGGGCTGTTCCTGTTATGCTATGGTTAGTACTTACCAAAAGTGGTCCGAGGAAGAACAACCAGTGAACTGGTGACAGTGTCATGGGTGCCCAAGGTTCCCTGATGTGCATATGGAGTGAAAGCTAGCCTGTCTGGTCTGATCCCATGGCAACAATATTAACTAATTGCAGTGGCCTCTTTCAGCAGGATGGTGCACCCTGTGACACTGCAAAAATTGTTCAGGAATGATTTGAAGACATTTCGAGGTGTTTACTTCACCT
This sequence comes from Scorpiodoras heckelii, assembly GCA_028566435.1. Taxonomy (NCBI): domain Eukaryota; kingdom Metazoa; phylum Chordata; class Actinopteri; order Siluriformes; family Doradidae; genus Scorpiodoras; species Scorpiodoras heckelii. Next base: position 3,871,178 of record JAOVVH010000026.1, on the reverse strand, counting down.
TCAGAGATTCCCCAGATCTAAGTCTGATTGAAGATCAGTGGGATGTGCTGGACAAACAAGTCCGATCCATGGAGGCTCCGCTTGCAACTTACAGGACTTAAAGGATTTGCTGCAAATATATTGGTGCCAGATATCACAGCACTCCATCACAGGTCTTTTGGAGTCCATGTCTCGATGGGTCAGAGCACAAGTTTTGATGACACAAGTGGGACCTACACAATATTAGTCAGGTGGTTTTAATGTTTTAATGCTATGGCTGATCGATGTATGGTTGACCGTTTTAATTTAAATTTGAAAATGCATGTTTATCATGCTATTTACTGGGAATACTGACCTTCTTGGTGTCGTTTAGTAAATATATTACTGAGTGAGATAATCTTCCATTCCTTGGCAGCTACTTGCAGCAGAAATTAAGCACCATTCTGCTAGATTTATATTAAAATCATTGCCCCAATAGCTTTATGTCAAGTTAACCATTTGAGATTATGTACTGCCTGTTATGTTGGGACATTATTTTATAGCGTGGTGTTTTATCTTGGTAGGAGGAGAATATCTGTTTGCACTGGGCAGCGTTCTCTGGCTGTGTGGAGATTGCCGATGTTCTTCTGGGTGCCAATTGTGATCTTAACACAGTTAACGTGCATGGAGACTCGCCACTGCACATCGCGTCACGGGAAAACCGGTTGGATTGTGTCACGTGAGTGCAACCTAATTAGAGCCAATTACTGCTCATTTCTTTGGAACGACTATTGTAAATGTTTGCAGTTCAGAAGACACTTTTTACCGGTTTGATCTGTGTACCTTCAAGTTTTAGTAGAGGTGGGTGTACTGTGCTAGACTGATGGCCCAATCCATTAAGAAATTTCAAATTAAAGTATGAATGCAAAGTTGCAATTTTGTCGCAACTACGCCACTGATGCATGGTAGACGAGGTCAGTTGTATCCCATTTTGTTGCCAGACAGGTCTCTGATTTGCCCTGAAGAAAACCTGTGCTTCTTGTAGCGGCAGAAATTCAGACAAAGACCCGTAGAGAATGTCATGTAAAGCTATCTATGATCATCCAGATGTTTTTACGATATGAAATTATTTATTGTATTTATGAAAATGATAGTGTAAAAAAATAGCACCGGTTCGATCCCCACAACCGACAAGACACGACTGAAGTGCCGTTGAGCAAGCACCCAGCCCCCAACTGGGCTCCCTGGACGAGGCTGCCCACCGCCCCGGGCTAATGTGTGCTCACCTCACCAATGGGTGTAAATGTGTGTTTCACTGCACGGATGGGTTAAATGCGGAGGACAAATTCCTCTGTGTGCAAACACAGTAGGCCAAACTTCACTTCACTTCCCTTCACTTCACTTTACAGTGACAGTCAGCTATTGTTTTATCATTATTATAATTAACAAGCTTTATTATATTTAGATATTATATGTAAAATATAGTTATAGGATAAGGTGCCATGAGTTTGCCATAACATAAAGCTGTCAATCATTATAGATGATTTCATATAACAAACCTCCATCAGAGTTTAATGATGTGTAGGATGCTTTTTTTTCCTTTTTAAAAAGTTACAGCACAGTTGTTCAGTATCATTATATGTACTGTTGGAGTAAAGGCAGTGTTCAAAGGATCAACTGTTGGATGTCTATACAAGAGAACCATAGACGCATATTACACTATATGGACAAAAATATTCGGACATCTACGCATTACACCTGCAGGAGCTTTTATGATATTCCATCTAAAGGTATTAATATGGAGTTGGTCCCCGCTTTGCAGCTAAAACACCTTCCACTCTTCTGAGGCGGCTATCTACGAGATTTTGTCTTGTGTGTGTCTGTGGGATTTTTTGCCCAATCATTCAGAAGAACATTTATGAGGTCAGACACTGATGTAGGACAAGAGGGCCTGGATCTCAAGCTCTGTTCTAGATCATCCCAAAGATGTTTGATGGGGTTCAGATCCGGGTTCTGTGTGGGCCAGTCAAGTTCTTACACACCAACCTCAGCCAACCGTGTCTTTAAGCAACTTGATTTGTGCCCCCGGGGCACAGTCATACAGAAAAGTGCCTTCCCAAACTGTTCCCACAAAGTTGAACTCATAGAATTGACCAAAATGTCTTGGTATACTGAAGCATTAAGATTTCCCTTCACTGAAACTAAGGGGCCTTGGACAAGCCCTGAAAAACAACCCCATAGCATTATCCTTCATCCACCAAACTTTACAGTTGGTGCAATGCAGACAGGCAGGAAGCGTTCGCCTGGCATTCGCCAAACCAAGACTCATCCATTAGACTGCCAGACAGAGAAGCATGATTCGTCACTACACAGAACGTTTCTTCAACGACGGCATCCTAGTACAGTACCACACTCGAATTCAGTGAGCTCTTTAGAATGACCCATTCTTTCACAAATGTTTGTGAAGGCAGACTGCATGGCTAGCTGCTTGATTTTATACACCTGTGGCAATGTGACTCCATGAAATGCCTGAATTCACTGCTTAAGAGGTGAATACTTTTGTCCATATAGTGTACATCATAAGCTAGGTGCTAAAACCTTTTATACTGGAGCATAGAAATGGCAGCTCTGAAAGTGGTACTGGCTGTAAGGCAAGTCACAGGTTTATATTAATGCACTCATTCGTTATCAATTCATTATTGTGTCTCTGGTAACAGCGCATTCAACGGGACTTATAATTAGGATGGAAGCACTTTATAGTCTAACACTAATGATGAACATTTAAACAATTTAGCAAGGAAAACGTATAAACATAATCATTGATATGGTAAAGGTTTCTGTAAGGTGACGTAACATTTATGGAAGGAGTCTCCAGTGTGACAGTAGGGGTAAAGCTGTTCAGGAGAGTTCATGTTCTGCTTTCTTGTGTCAAGAGAAAGACTGGTGAGGGAAGTATTGTTTAGCGCTATGATAATATAAGATAATATCTCAGAGGAACTAAGTTGTTTTGCAACAAATAGAACTATAAACAGATATTAAAAAGCTTGATTTGTGATTCTTTAATAAATAAAAATTGCAGCTGATGGAAAATTGCTACAATAGCAATACATGCTTCAATGGGAAAAGTATCGAAACCAAATAGATGTAAGCTTCTCAGCAATGTACATCTCAACTTTATGCCAACTGTAGGTTGTTTCTGTTGCGGGGTGCCGATGTAAACCTGAAGAACAGGGAAGGAGACTCGCCACTAGAGTGCTGCAGCCAGAACTCCAAGGTGTGGAGTGCTCTTCATGCTAACAAGAGGCAGAAGGAGGCGAGTGGTGAAGGGCAACCTTCAGGAGAGAAGCTCCTCAACAGGTATCTTAAACCATCATACTGGTATAAAACTAGCATTTATTATGTTCCTCATTTTATTTACTATTAGTTTGGTATTGTAACCCTCAAACCTCATAATGTTGTATCATTGTTTTGTCTTGCATATTCTCATGGTTTTTTGGGTTTTTTTTGTAATCTGGCTCAACAGTACATCAGAATCATATCTGTTACTGGACACTTGCTTTACTTAATAATTTCACTCACTGACTTACTCGCTGACTGACTGACTAACTGACTGACTCCTTGACTGACTGCTTTACTTAACGATTTACTTATTTACTTAATTACCTACTAACTGACTGACTCGCTGACTTACTCGCTGACTGACTGACTCGTTGACTGACTGACTCGCTGACTGACTGGCTCACTGACTGCCTCTCTGACTGACTTGCTGACTCACTGACTGACTCGCTCACTGACTGTTACTGACTCTGACTGACTTGCTGACTTACTGACAGACTTGCTCACTGACTGACTCGCAGACTGACTGACTCTCTGTCTGACTTGTTGACTCACTGATTGACTGATTGGCTCACTGACTTGCTGACTCACTGACTGTCTGACTAACTTGCTGACTCACTAACTAACTTGCTGACTCACTGAATGACTTGCTGACCCACATTCATTGACTGACTGACTGACTGACTTGGTGACTCACTGACTGACTCACTGACTGACTTGCTGACTCTTTGACTGACTTGCTTATTCACTTACTGACTTGCTGACTCACTGACTGACTCACTGACTGATTCATTGACTGACTTGCTGACTCACTGGCTGAATTGCTGACTTACTGACACACTGGCTGAATCACTGACTGAATCACTGACTCACTGACTGACTTGCTGACTCACTGGCTGAATTGCTGACTTACTGACACACTGGCTGAATCACTGACTGAATCACTGACTCACTGACTGACTTGCTGACTCACTGACTGACTGACTGACTGACTCACTGACTGACTTACCTTTCCTGGATTTCATAAACACATTTGCTGTTTGGTATTGATGACTACAAAAGGTGTTTCATCTGCCTGTATTCAGGGATATATCTCGTGGTTATGAGAGAGTACCGGTGCCATGTGTGAATGCTGTGGACAGCGAACCCTGCCCCAGTGACTACAAATATGTGCCTGATAGCTGTGTCACCTCCCCCATGAATATAGACAAAAACATCACTCACTTACAGGTAAAGCAGCGTATAATGTCTCTTTTCCAAGGAAGGTGTGTCTGCAAAGCACAAGACTGGTGGATGTGTCTTTGAGCGATCTAGATGAAAGTAACACCCTTTAGTCACTTCTGTGCTGATAGAGCTTTCAACAAGTTGATGCCTCAAACATACATCAATACAGAAGAAAGATAGAAATAGTTAAGAAGACTGAAAAAAACTAAACAAAACGGTTTTTCAGTGACCACCTTCTGGTCCAATTTGAAGAGGGAAATGTCATGTACAAACCTAAGAATATAGAGGAACTTGGAGGTATAGGGTCCGTTTATAAGTGTTTCCAAATTTGTTGGTACTTTCCTGTAATGTCTGTGTGTGCAAGCGTAACAAAGTATTAATTGTAAGGGTGTAAAAAAAAAAATCCAACAAAATATCCATTAAAATAATTACCATACATGGACTTAATGACACACCCGCGTATCCATATGTGTTTCGAAGACATGGTTTCTGTGATCTGTGGACAAACCTTTTTACTCATCCAACGTAGCCTTTTCATACAGTTATATCGAATTATAAATTCTGTCACAATTGATTGTGCTGTGTGGTTTCGGGCTTTTTTTACAGTATTGCATCTGTAAAGACGACTGCTCGTCAGCCAGCTGCATGTGCGGTCAGCTCAGTCTGCGCTGCTGGTATGACAAGGTGTGGCTGAATATCTCGTGTCCACGTTAAGAACTAAATTCATCTATTAATTATTGGTGTTACTGAACTGCAAAGGTGTCTGTCTGACGCGGGTACACGCTCATGACTCACTTCCCTGTCGTGTTCGCTCACAGGAGAGCCGTCTGCTGCCAGAGTTCTGCTCCGAGGAGCCGCCTTTCATTTTTGAGTGCAATCATGCCTGTTCCTGCTGGAGATCCTGCAAGAACCGCGTTGTTCAAAATGGCCTACGGTAGCATCATGTCATCATGAATATGCACAACATAAAGTGAAGATTCTCAGTACTTTCTAACAGAGGTTTTTTTTTTTATATATTTTTTTTTTATTAAATGGCTTCTGCTGTCAGGATTCGATTGCAGCTGTTCAGGACTCAAAAAATGGGCTGGGGTGTTCGGACGTTACAGGACATCCCGCAAGGAACCTTCGTCTGCGAGTCAGCTTCTTTCATTTCTCTCTGTCTGTCTGTCTGTCTGTCCAATTTAATATTCGAATGCTTGGACATTATCTTCCTTTTAGGAAATAAAATACACTGTATGTGTGTGGGAGTATGGTTGTTGTGCATGTTCTGATGTCCTTTCTTGCGCAGGTACGTCGGGGAAATCATCTCGGACGCAGAAGCAGACGTCAGGGAGATTGATTCCTATCTTTTCAGTCTGGACAGCAAGGTAGCGCCTGACTAAAAATAATCCCCCCTCATAATGCCAAACTGGCTTTTGTGCTATGTCTAAAAAAAAAAGACTCTCTGCTGGTCTGGCGGGTTTCTTTCTGCGTCCACTTTCTTTGTATTTTCCCCCCCGAGGGTGGAAACGGGGACAGAGTGCAGGTGCTTTAAGCAAAATCGCACACATTGTTGATGTTGCATTATAAAATGGCACCTAGGGCATGTTGTGAGCATGAGCTGCTTTCTGAATGTCGCAGGTAGGGACACTCCAAGGAAGGAAGGACACTCCAGGATATTCCAATGTGTTAAATACAATAGTATAGACATTTATTATTGTGGTATTGCTAGCAGATTTAAATGGTTTTAATCGTTGAGGATGAGCATACCTGTTGTGGCTGAGTGTTTTCAATGCACTGGATGCTTGCTCCTAAAAATAGCCTGTCACCCAATATTATAGTGAAGAGCATGATGTCATGGTTCCCAGACTCTCGCAGATGAGCTAGACTGGAAGGTAGTGCAGACGTCCACCTTTTCTGAAGTTCACCGAACAAACGTATCCTGCTTAAAGCATTTGCTAACTAGTCCAAAAATCTGTAAGAAATTCATTCACTGTAAGTTCCCTGTTTCAGTCAGTGCAATTAGGATCGTACTCATTATTGCAAGCTAATATTGCTGCAGGCTGCACCGCAGGACTGTCAGCAGTCGAGCTTTGATCTGACGCCACAGGAAGTAGCTGTTGCTACTTTAATCTTTTCAGGATGATTAAAGCTGTTTTAGTAATTGCTGTATTATTTTTTTTTCTTTCACAACCCCACACTCACAAACCGACCTTCCCTGTTTCATTGCAGGTTGGCGATATGTATTGTATAGATGCCCGTTTCTATGGCAACATTAGCCGGTTTATAAACCACCACTGCGAGCCGAACCTGTTTCCCTGCCGAGTGTTCACCTCTCACCAGGACCTCCGTTTCCCGCACATCGCGTTCTTCGCCAGCAAGAACATCAGCGCCGGAGACGAGCTAGGGTGAGCCGTGCCCCCGCATTCCCCCAAACGGTGCTGCTAATCTGCAGTCATTAGCTTCCTCGTTAGAGTCTCATCAGTGTAGTGTAATGAGGGGTAAATATAGATGGTTGAACAGATTTGCAAAATTGGGACATTTGAGTGTGGTGTTTCATTCACCGCGTAATGAAAGGAGGTGGACTGCATTTAAGATCGCAGTTTTTGCCTTCCAGTGTTGCTTAGTCTTGTAAATATCATGTTGAGTTCCCAAACAAGGTGTAACAGAAGCTCGGACAGAAATGCTGGCTATGATTCAAATAGCAGCTGTATATTAATGCACTCATTTAAATATCATTTATATCATTCATATATTATCATATAAAATTAACGTTATCATTTCTGCAGTAATAGTGAATCTCATATTGGCTCTACAACTAAGACTATTAATACACAAATTAGAAAATGTCTTATTTAACAAAACATAACATATCCAGTGGTGCTTGAAAGTTTGTGAACCCTTTGGAATTGTCTATATTACTGCATATATTTGACCTAAAATGTCATCAGAGTTTCACACGAGTCCTAAAAGTAGATAAAGAGAACCAAAGCAAACAAATGAGACAAAAATATTAGACTTGGTCATTTGTTTATTGAGGAAAATGATCCAATATGACACAACTATGAGTGGCAAAGTATGTGAACCTTTAGGGTTGGCAGATAATTTGAAGGTGAAATTAGGTTAGTCAGGTGTTTTTCAGTCAGTGGGACGACAATCAGGTGTGAGTGGGGACCTGTTTTATATAAAGAACAGGGATCTAGCAAAGTCTGATCTTCACAGCACGTATTTGTGGAAGTGTATAATGGCACGAACAAAGGAGATTTCTGGGGACCTCAGAAGAACAGTTGTTGATGTTCGTCAGGCTGGAAAAGCTTACAAAACCATCTCTAAGGAGTTTGGACTCCGGCAATCGTCATTCAGACAGATTGCGTACAAATAGGGGAAATTCAAGACTATTATTACCCTCCCCAAGAGTGGTTGACCAACAAAGCAGGGCATGTATTAGACCGCAAGGTCACAAAGGAACCCAGGGTAATTTCTAAGCAACCTACGGCCTTGCTCACATTGGCTAATATTAATGTTCATGAGTCCACCATCAGGGGAACACTGATGAAAAATGGTGTGATGGCAGGGTTGTGAGCTTCTGCTGTTTGCTAAAGATCACATGGACAAGCCAGAAGACTATTGGAACAATGGTATGTGGATGGAGACAGGAAAACACTGCATTCCAGCACAAAAACCTCATCACATCTGTGAAACACGGTGGTGGTAGTATAATGGTTTGGTGTGTTTTGCTACATCTGGGCCAGGATGACTCACCATCATTGATGGAACAATGAATTCAGAATTATACCAGCAATTTCTAAAGGAAAATGTCGATACATCTGTCCATGAACTGAATCTCAAGAGAACATCATGCAGGAAGACACCAACCCTTAGCATACAAGTCGTTCTAACAAAGAATGCTTAAAAAAGAATACAGTTTTGGAATGGCCAAGTCAAAGTCCTGACCTTAATCCAATAGAAATGTTGTGGAAGGTCCTGAAGCAAGCAGATCTTAGGAGGAAACCCACCGACATAACGGAGTTGAAGCTGTTCTGTACAGAGGAATGGGCTAAAATTCCTCCAAGTTAATGTGCAGGACTAATCAACAATTATTGCGGCACAAGGGGGTTAGACCAGATACTAAATGCAAAGGTTCACATACTTTTGACACTCACAGATATGTGATACTGGAACATTTTCTTCAATAAATAAATGACCAAGTGTAAACTTTTTGGCTCATTCGTTTGTTTTGGTTCTCTTTATCTACATTTAGGACTTTTTAGGTGTTTTAGGTCAAATTTATGCAGAAATATAGACAATTCCAAAGAGTTCACAAACTCTGAAGTCCCACTGCAGTGTCCTGTAAGGAGATGTTTGTTTAGCATTCATGGAAAGAGTCTCCAAGTGACTGTTCTGTTTTGTGTCCAGGTTTGATTATGGTGATCATTTCTGGGACGTAAAGGGCAAACTGTTCAGCTGCCAGTGCGGTTCGTCCCAGTGTAAGCACTCTGCAGCGGCGATCGCACAGCGGCAGCCAGACAGCACACCAGGAGAGCAGCAAGCCTCCGCCCTCCCAGATACCAGCTCATCTACCACACCATCCAGCCCCACCTGAGCCTTGCCATGCTCCTGCCCTTATCCTCCATCTACCAGCCATCACCAGCGCACACACACCTCAGCAGGGGAATCCTAGCAGAGGGGCAACCTGGACCACCTTTTTAGCTATAGCGCTCTTGGTTTAACTCGCTGTTGGACTGCAGATGAAGGGATATGCACATGTACAGATCTTTCTTGTTTTTTAGCAGAGGATAGAAGCTGACTACGGTGCTGTAGCATGTCGGGTCTCAGAAAACCGGAGGTTGTGCTCGAGGCTGTCCTCGAGCCCCTGCAGGAATATGCATCACTCCGTGTCCTTTGAAGAACATACAGAAGACGATGTTTTAATGTTACCAACGTCCACGCACAACACATAAGCTGTGGTTGTTTACTTTTCCTTGTCTACAGATTTTGAGATATACTCACTTGTGGCACACCTACATCTCTCACGGACTTCATTCTGCAGGAATGTATGATGAAGCTTTTGAAATTCCAAATGTTAGACCATTTGAAAATCATTTTTTCCTTTTTAAATTACCCCAAAATAAATGTGTTGTCTTTTGGAAAAAAAGCTGTCTGTGTGATGAACATCTGTCATTTTTCTTCTCAGTTAAATCCGATATCGTGAGCGTTTGTCTGTGTGGTTAAATTCTCATCGGTGCTGGACGTTTTTTCTTTGCCAGTGTTTGATGATCGGTTCCCATCTGCTGGACGCTTCCTCGTAATCCTGCGCACATGTTGGGAGGGACTGTGAGCCTCAGAGACAAACTGCCCACTTTCAGCTGGCTCCTGCGTATTACCGAGGAAAAGGTTCTTCCGCTGTTTCATTGCTGTGAAACTAACCTGGTCATGAGCGGACTTCTGACTAACCTGCTTTATGACCTCCAGGAGCGGACGAACACATCTCGGCAGCGACGGTCTGTCTTTACGTCATGATTATCCTGTCAAAACTTTTCATATTTGGCATTAAAGGCCATATGTAGTCTAATAGGAATCTTGATTATGGAATTTGTGGTTATTGAATACTGCAAATGGTGCTCAACAAAGATTTTGTTTGTTTTTATTTTTTTATAACACAATGTGAGAATACACATTCTGAAATAAGATGAACCAAGTGATTTTTTTTTTTTTTTTTTGTTAACTTTTATTACATTTACCTCCGGTTTTCTAACTGTACATGACATTGTTAGCCTGTACCAATTTTGTTACATTTAATGATTTAACGTGGATGGTAAAGCTATGTCTTTTTTAATGTTGATAGTATAGTCACAACCATTGTACTCATTCTGCCATGTAGATCCAAAACACTGCAAAATGAAAGAATACATTTTTTCTCAACCGAGACACAATGGTGGTTGTAATTATTATTTTTTAAATAAATTATGATTATTATTGTTATTATTATTATTATTATTATTATATATTTTTTTGTTATCAGTAGTAGTAGTAATAGTAGTAGTAATAATAATAATAATAATAATAATATACCTCCAGCAGTATTTAAGGGGGGCCAAGCAGTTTTTGACCCCACCCCTTAGTGATGGTGGAAGACCAGAAGCCACTGGGACTGTCAGCATGTGTTCACAATGACTTATAGTACGTTTGAAGGCAAAATGTCAAACTATTGCTGAGATATTGTCTCACCTACTGTTTTCAGTAGCCACCCCAATCTGCAAAAGAACTCAAAGGTCATGTTGGTGGACATACATGAAAGTACCAGAAAAACTGGTATACTAATTAATACTTGGTAGGTCCCCCACGGGATCTTGGAGGGAACGTTGTACAGTCTGATGTTTGTTCAGGCCCCAGCATTGAATTCCGATGTTACTTCAGGCAGTGTTGCACGCCTATCACGTGAAACGATTCTTGCCAGCCGACGCTGGTCACGTTCACCGAGAGTCTTTTTACGGCCACACTGCTGTCTTAAGTTTGAGGTTTTCTGGAATTCTTGTAGCCACAGTACACCCTTAAAATGCTCACATGTGAAAATACAAACTTTGCTTCTACCTCTGAAATGCTACGACCCATCTTACAATCTCCAAATATTAAACGTGTTGTTCGTGATAAGTTGCCATTGTCACAGCGGAAACAGCTCTAGAAGCTTCCATACATGTCCATCACTTTATATACGCACTGGTGGATGCAACCAGTGATAAGCTCCAGTGCCAGTTTTTCTGGTACTTCAGTGTATGTGACAAGAATTTGTTTGCATGTTATGGATGGAACATCCTGTATATTCAACCCCCAAAATTCAAATATTGTTCGGGTTTGCCTCACAATTCTGTGAACAACATTTTGTGACAATTTTGTATGAGAAGAAGCAAAAAAAAACCCCAAACCTTTTTATTTTTATTAACTACCAAAATGGCCAACTTGCAGTTTGGTGTATAATGAATCAAGAACACTCTGCAAGTTCCAGGAAATCAAGTAAAAAATGATTCATGATATCAAAAGATCAGCAGTTTAACCCTAAATCCAACAGAGTGAAGCATGGTGGTGGTAACATCGTGTTACTTCTTGGTTGTTTTTTCTCACTTTTGCCTGATTCATGACATTTAACCCCAATTAAGTCTATTTTGTTTTCATGTTGTAACACAACAAAATGCAAAAAAGTTTAAGGACAGTGAGTAGTTATGTAACATTATTTTATTAAAAAAAAAAAAAGTAAATTATAAACATGAAAGATTTGGCTTTGATTGTCTACATTTAAAAGACAGTGGGAATACGCTGAGGTGGTTGCATGGACTAAACTAACTGTTAGATAGTGCCATTATCTCTGCTTCCAGTCTGGCAACTGGAATTGGATTTGACAGTGGCATCAGTCTTGAGGCTCACCAGTGTCATGACCCCCATGCAACAGCTCTGGTTGCTCTGTGATTGTTCCACTTCTGGGCCTTTCTGTATGGACAAGCAGAGATTGTTTTGTAAAATCCAACAAAAGACCAAAGCAGGAAGTCTCTCTAATTGTGTACCAGCAGGCTTTGTAAACCATATAGTTCTTGTCATCCTGATAATGAAAAAAGTAAGACTTTAGCTGATTCAGGGTACTGTGGGCTTTTTGGCAAGATAAAGCCTCTTAATGAGCAAGACAGGAACTGCCTTTCCGCATTCCACAGAACTGGAGCTCCTTGGGGCCAAGCTACTCTGTTCTCATCTTCTGGTGGCCAGTGCTTTAAGATCACCTGCTTCGAGTACATACACTATTGAAAACTGTCTTCTGAGGAACTGAATGCTAAGCCAAATTGAGATTAACAAGAAGGAGAAACCATGACAGGAAATGTCCAGGCTAACTCTAATTGGCTGGAGAGGAGATCTACTGTGGTTTATGGTAGGACGGTCCTTGGTTTGGGGCTCAATGTTGCCAGCATTGG
>JAOVVH010000026.1:3815774-3826396 GCA_028566435.1 Scorpiodoras heckelii | reverse complement strand
TCAAATGATCATTTGACACTCAACATGGTAGAAGAACCATGGTTTCAGTTTATCATGTCATGTATGACCTCTTATTAAATGTGTACAGAGACATTATGAAGCGAAACAAAGCTTGGAAGGAAGTAACAGAGATCGACAGATCGATCAAATGATCATTTGACACTCAACATGGTAGAAGAACCATGGTTTCAGTTTATCATGTCATGTATGACCTCTTATTACATGGGTACAGAGACATTATGAAGCGAAACAAAGCTTGGAAGGAAGTAACAGAGATCGACAGTAGGTAGCTAGTACTGTTACCTTGATTTGCTAATCTGCCAGGGAAGCTAGTACAAAGTCTAGCACTATAAAAAAACAGAAAAAGAACCCAGAGAACAGTAACAGTTGCTACAAGCACCACAAGAGACGAACTATAAATGACACAAGTGACTTACGTAGGGTAAGAAAGCCATCTGCTCTGCCCTCATGTTGCTTCCCCGTGTGTATTGATATTTAAAAAATTTTATTTCAGTCATTAGATATGCTAACACATTGCAGTTCGTAGTTTGTCAAAGAAGACAGGAATTACCATTGCACATGCTGCCTTTGTTCTTAAAGACAAAGAGGGGTTTTGAAAAGATGTGATTAAATGGATTGATGGATAGAGAGAAAGGGTCTTGAAAAGAGCATGGCACAACTGGAGTCTCTCATGGTCAGTTAGAGCCTCTGTATCTGTCTTTTAACCTCCACGAGCTCCACTGCACACTGATCCAGCGTCATGGGACCTGCGTTTATTGTCTTCCACATTTTCTATTCAGTCACTGCCTGTCTTGAAGCCTGGGGGAAGGTGTGGGGACTTTTGTGCTTTGTGTTCATGTGCAGTCAGTAGTGTTTACTTCGCATCACCTGAATGACCACAATACAGTGCCTGTTGCATGCATTTACATTTAAATGTATTCATTTGGTTAGAGGCTTTTATCCAAAGTGTCTTAGAAGCCAGGTAGAATATAGTGCATGCATAAAGGTGTTTAGCAGACAGTCAAGCATGTCAAGTGATGAATATCAAGTCTCATGATAATTATCTAAGATGCGTCCTGTCATAGGAAGCTGTGTACGATTCAAAATCATCTGTGCTCAGAAGATCTCAAGAGACCATTTAGGAAAGGATGGTGTATTTTTTTTCTTTCTGTTGTTTCTGTTAGAGAGTATAATCTGCTAATTGGGGGCGGCACGGTGGTGTAGTGGTTAGCACTGTCGCCTCACAGCAAGAAGGTCCTGGGTTCGATCCCCGGGTGGAGCGGTCTGGGTCCTTTCTGTGTGGAGTCTGCATGTCCTCCCCGTGTCCGCGTGGGTTTCCTCCGGGTACTCCGGTTTCCTCCCACAGTCCAAAAACATGCATGTTAGGCTAATTGGTGTCTCTAAAGTGCCCCTAGTGTGTGAGTGTGGGTATGAATGTGTGTGTACGTGTGCCCTACGATGGATTGGCGCCCTGGCACCGGCTCTCCCGTGACCCCGGGGACAGGAATAAGCGGTTAAGATAATGAGTGAGTGAGAATCTGCTAATTGAAGCCTGCTTTATACATTGAAGTAGCAGAAAAACTGGTTTACCGGTTAATACTTGGTAGGTCCCCTACAGGATCTTGGAGGGAACGTTGCACAGTCCTTTGCTGGAATTCTTGTAGTCACGTTACACGTCATACGTGAAAATTTTAATTTGCTTCTACCTCCGAAATGCTATGACCCATCTCACGAGCTCCAACTATTAAACCTTGGTGAAAATCACAAAATCGCGATGACTTGCCATTCTTAAAGCAGAAACAGCTCTTGAAGATTTCATAGATGTCTGTCACTTGATATAGGCACTGGCGGACGCGGCCAATGACGTGTATAGGTGGCGTTGCTATGTATTTTGCATAGGCTCCAGTACCAGTTTTTCTAGTACTTTAGTGTATGTTTGTATCGGGTGCAAAGCCACATGAAACAGGATAAAAGAAGAAGTACAAATCTCCAGTCTTTTATTCATCAGGGCATGGGCAGTGACTTAAAGTAATGCTTGCTCTTGGTCGCCTGAGAGTTGGCAGCTTCTTATATAAATATTTTGACCATTCCTCACCTTGAAATAGTAGTTAACTTCTAGTAGACTACAAGATTTGGACCAAAATACCAGAGAGCAACCCTTCTCCTCCCTGGATCAATAGCAAACTAAATATATATCAAACTAGCTTGATATATATGGCACCAATGTGGCGTTAAAGACATTTGTCTGTACTAGGCCTGTCAAGAGCTTTTGCTTCCCAATCTTAATACAAATTATAGGTATTATTTCAGTCTGAATTGCCTACCATTTGTTATATAGGATTATACTGTATATAACATTGTTTTGAGCATTCAATTCAGTGACACATTACCCCAAACATGCCACAATAAGCTGTATTAATAACACTGTCCATTGTCCTACATGTATCATCAAGGCATCAGGATAAGGACTTCCTGTATTTGCTACATTTTGTCACTACATAAAAGCAAAGCACCATCTAATCTCACAGAAAAGTGCACACTGCATCACAGATGTGTTCCTGTGGCCTGTTGGAAACATGCAATAAAATCCCACCAACTGCTTCAAACAAAACTCTCTAATACTTTTGTGTTGTGGTTCCCATGGTGATAGCAACAATGCTCTAGTCTTTGTGTTTTTTTCTCTTTTGGTCCTGCCTCCGCCCCTCATCTAGTAATTGGTTTGTTTTGCAAGCATGTGCACCTGTTTTGTGTTTGGTATCTGATTAGTTTGTCTGTCTAGATATTTCTTCTTCTTTTCTTCTTTTAATGCAAAATCTTTTCCTATATCCACGTCTTTAAATCTGACTCTTGGTTTTCCATGATCGTTGTTGGTCATGCTGGTTTAGAGTAGACCATTGTCTGTTTTACGATCCTGATTGAAGATTGCCCAAATTATACCCATGCTGAGTTTACAGGCTTGCATCCTGTCTAATTTCATTGTACCACAAGAAGCTTGCAAGATGTTTTTTTTTACTATCTTGCTCTGAAAATTTGTCAGTGTTGTCATGTTTTTTTTACTAGAAACTAGAGCACAGAAGTGCATATACAGGGACATATGGAGAACCAATAAGATTTCAGCCTCCAACATCTTGAAGCTTGTGGCCAGAAATTTGTGTAAAAGATATCAGAAGCTCCTATGGGAAGAGGGGCTGAGGCTAAGAATACACAAGAACTATCATACGTTTGAAACCCTACCACGGAGGAAAGGAATGTTCATATGTATGCAACCATTAGCCAATTTCTTAACAAACTTAGCATGTTCCTTATTCTTAATCAGAGCACAGTGACCAAAAATCAAACAGCATAGATTTTGTACAACATTGTGAAGGAAGTCTTGGCTGTTACAGGAGGTTAGACAGTGACTTGAGTTGCACCTTCTTTTAAGGCTCACAGGGGTGGTCTCTGGAGAGACCATCTCATCTGGAGGTGAGAATGGAAGTGACTCAGCCTGTGATTTCTGTCGTAAGGACACTCAAGGATGCGATTTATCCCCCACCCCCCACCGTCCATTTTCCTGTTGGTCCTTTTATGTTGGTGCTTCACTATTTTGACATCAGTCAAATTAATCAATTCCTGCGGTGTTTATCCAAACTTATTAAATTTGTGTTCCCTCAAACTAACTAACAGCAAGTTCATAGGCAAATGTAATTTTAGTAAATAAAAACTTTAAACATGTATGGCATTAAAGCAGTATGAATTGATAGTGACTCGCATGATGAACTGCTCACATTATCATGCTGGTTTTTAGGAACAGGGCACCGAACACCAGGAGGCCTTTTAGTTGCCATGGCAATTGATTTGGTTCTGTGTCTCCAAGCTGTATGTGCAATGATTGGAGAGGGGGAAGTGTGGCATTGAATAAAATCATCTTTTATTCTGATGTTTGCGCTCAGTAAATGATAGCACCAGTGTCACCCAGGCAAAGGTTTCCCAGAGCTTAGATGGTAAAGCCGAGCATGACCAGAAGTACTAGAACTAGACCAGTATGCCAGAATGTATGAATGTAAACTAGCTTGCATTTATGACAGGTAGACACTGGGATTTAAAATTAGCACAAAAAATATTTTAAGCAATATTATACGTGTGACAAAGCAAATAAACCCTTATATGCATGAGGAATTGGACTCTATACTCTTCCATAAGTTTGTCAGAAATGACCCCTATTAGAATCAATGTGTTTTTATACTCATTCATTCATTCATTCATTCATTCATTATCTTAACCTAGTGTATCACTCATACACACACACACACATACTAGGGGCACTTTAGAAACACCAGTTAAACTAATATGCATGTCTTTGGACTGTGGGAGGAAACCGGTGTACCCGGAGTAAACCCATGCAGACACGGGGAGGACATGCAGACTCCACATAGAAAGGACCCAGAGCACTCCACCTGGGGATTGAACCCGGGACCTTCTTGCTGTTAGGCAACAGCGCTGTTTTTATACTCTTTTGACATTTTAATAAAGCATAATCATTTATACAAGACAATATAATTTATGTGTATTACAAACCCATTTACAGAAAACTTTCTAAAAACGCTATAAAAACTGAAATCTGTAATTTGTTCATTCACTTGAACCTTAATTTAACAGATAAAATGACATAGAAAAGATTTTCAGTGTTTACAATGTAAAACGTAAATCTGTTTGTTAAATATAAACAAATTTAGAAATTGATACCTGCAACACACTCAGAAACAGTTGGGACAGAGGCATGTTTACCACTGTGTCACATCACCATTTCTTTTAATTATACTTTTTAATCATTTGGGAATTGAAGATACTACTTGTTGCAGTTTTGCGAGTGGAATTTTTGCCCATTCTTGTTGTGTACAAGACTTGCGCTGCTTAACAGTCTGTGGTCACTGTTATCTGATACTCCTCTACATGATGCTCCATACATTTTCAATAGGAGACAGATCTGGACTGTAGGCAAGCCTGTCAAGCCATGCTGTTGTAACTTGTGCAGATCGAGGCCTGGCATTGTCCTGCTGAAATAGACATGGAGTTCCTGGGAAAAGACATCCTCTTGACAGCAGCATATGTTTCTCCAAAATACCAATATAAGCCTCCACATCAATGGTACCTTCACATATATATGCAGATCCTCCATGCCGTGGGTACTGCTGCAACCCCATGCCATCACAGATGCTGGTTTTTGCACTTTTCCTCGGTAACAGTCTGGATGCTCTTTTTCATCTTTGGCACATGAACGCTGTCATCCATTTTTCCCCAAAAATAATCTGAAACATGGACTCATCTGACCACAGAACATATTTCCACTGTCTTTTGGTCCATCTCAGATGACTTCGGAGTCAGAGAACTTGCCGGTGTTTCTGCGCAAAATTAATAAATGGTTTCCTTTTTGCATAATACAGATTCAGGTTGCATTTCTTGATGCAGCGGTGGACTGTGTTAAGTGACAATGATTTTCCAAAGTAGATTTCACAGAGATTTCCCCTGACTCCCTGAATCTTTTCATGATATTATGTATGAACTGTATATGGTGAAACACTTAAATTTTTTGCAGTCTTGTGCTGACAAACATTGTCTTTGAACTGACTGCATTTTTAGAAAGTGTTAGTAAAAAATTAAATTACATGACATCAGAAACATGTTTTTTGAGGAATACCTGAAATATGAAATTATAATAACATTTTATTTCAATGATATTGGGGAAAAATTACCTCACTGGGTCATAGATCATAAGGTCAAAAATAGTCATAATGTAAAATAGTCATAATAGTCATAATTTATAGATGATATTTTATTATAATATTTTCATTTATAGATATTTTAGGATTATTATGTGCATAACACAAAGTATGCTGCCTGTGAACAGAAACACTGGCCACGTGAGAAATTCAAAACTAACCAACCAACTAACCAACCAGCCAGCTGACCAAAAGAAACATAAAACTATAACAACAGCAACAAAAAGATTTGGCAAGAGAGAGACAAGTTGGATTTCTTTCTGAGTCTCAAATTGGTAGTCTAGTGTTGCAGTACTCAAGTCCAATCTTGGTCTCAAGACAGCCTTTTCATTTACTCGGTCTCATCTCAGAATTGAAAGCAATTTTACTCAATCTTGAATCGGTCTCGGACTAGAGCAGCATGGCTGTTTGTGACAATGGAACATTTTTGAACTTTCATACTCTCAATATAATTGTACACATTAATAAGAAGGCAATAAAATTAATTAATTCAGATTGCATTTACTGGTGTTATGCATTTGTTATATAATGTTGGCGATGTAAATGAATACTGATTTTTTTTAAGCTCTTGTTTTCAACTTGGTTCCACCTCCTCCAAAGACTGCCCCAGAATCTCAAAGTCATGACTCAGACTTGACCCTTTAAAGTCTTGGTCTTGACTTAACCTTGATATAGGTGCTCTCATCCCCTTTACTATTATAGACTTAACAATTTTTTATCATTTAAGTTATTAATATGTTTTTTATTAATATTTAGTATTTATTAACATATAAAAACATAATACCAACCATTATTACAGTTATTCTACTATTTTATTTGTTAGGTTTAGCCTGCAGGTTCTACAGCTAAATTATTTCAAATGCAATGTCATTCTCGCATGAATCCATTCTTTACTTTTAATAATAAAATACTGAGCTTCTTTAAAGTTTAAAGAAAACTGAATTTTGCTCCGTTTGACCTAAATATACATTTTTATAAACTGCCTCAGCCATCCAGTAGGAGTTTGAAATGAAATTATTAAGTTCAGGGCAGTTTGGCTGAGTGGTACAATCCAAAAGTGTGATTGCCATCATAATTCTGCACATATTAAGTTTTAAAACAAATGCAATCAAGAGTTTTGTGCCGTGGCAATTACGCTCCTGGCTGACAGGATGCATTAAGCAGATTAAAATAAAAATTCTGTCTACCTGTAGGACAAACTTGATCCATGGTGCCATATACTCTCAGAAAAGCATGATACATGAACACATCCTGCCTGGAACAGTGATCTCTATGATCTAGAAAGAGAAAGCTGCTGCTTCATTCTATCTCTGTCCTTCCTCCCTCTCAGCCTCTCTTTTTGTTTCCTTCTTTAGACTTTGCCAGCATGCCCCCATCCCTCACCTGACATTTAAATGTTAACGCCTGATCAGATCTAAAGAAAGCTGCTGTTATGTTCAGGGTCATTCCATGTCATGCTGGCCTTGTCCCAGTATAACCCACGTTGGGGACCTCACTTTCTCTGTTCAAAGAGGCAAATGCTTCTGACGCCTGCTGTGGCTAAACTAACCATGTGGATTCGTTTTCTCTAATTGTGTTACTGTTTATTTAGAAACAGCTACTTCGCAAGGATTTGTTGCGGATGCTCAATGGAATCGAAGTCAAATAATACATCAATTAAAATGTGTTGTTACCAAACAAAGAAGACTAATATGATGACGTTTACTGTACCTAGACCTTTATTTAACATTTATGGAAGGAGTCTGCAGTGTCCGTGCTTTCTAAGAGTCAAAGGTAGAGCTCTTCCTTTTACGTTTTCCACCATATTCAGGATGGATAGTGTCGTGCAATTCTACGGAAATCATACAAATCATAATATTTTCAGAAGGTGTACACATGTACACCTGCACATTCCAGCAGTTATGCAGTCAGCCAATCACGTGGCAGCAGCACAATGCATAAAACCATGCAGATAGAGGTCAAGAGCTCTAACATCAAACATTAGGATGGGGAATAAAATGAGATCTCAGTGATTGGCATGGTTGTTGGTGCCAGACAGGCTGGCTCTCTCACTATTTCAGAAACTTCTGTTCTCCTGGGGTTTTCATGCACAACAGTGTACATCAATTTACACACAGAATGATAAAAAAGACATTCAGTGAGCAATTAAACCCAGATAAATACACCAAAATCTGTATCACCAAATCACCAAAATGTGTATCCTCAAGCCTACTGCTTTCTTTGCCTAATGTATTGTAATATTTATAAAACATGCATTATAATGCAATATAATATGATTTTTATTAAGTGGTATTTAGATGCGTGTACTGTATGTTGTTGTATTAAAGGGAAAGCCATTGAAACTGAGTAGATCATTTCACTATCCTGCTATTTGTAGTTCATAAGTGCTTATTGTTGTTACTGGTACTGTGACTGGTATAATTAACCTAATAAATGTACAACCCCATACTCCGTACGAAAAAAAATTACTCATGGAAGCAGAGCTTAATCCTTTACCGGACAATGCTGTTAGGACGTAAACATAGGTGCCGTATTCTTGCTTAGTCTTGTCTTTCCGTAAATAGTGCATAAACAAAACCACAGGTGATTCATCTCACTTTGTTGTTTGTCCCTGTCTGCTTTCTTAGTTTGAACCCGTGCTCCGCTGAAGGTGAGGCCATGTCACCTTCCTGTTACTATGGTGACAGACAATGAACCATACCCACCACGGTTTGCGCATTACTCACACTTGTCTCTCCTTTTCCCCATCATGGTTTTTGGGGAGACGTGGGCTGCTCCTTTAATGAGTCTCTGGCTCTTCTTTTTACTGTCTGTGGCTCACCTTGACATGTCATCTGTAGTTATTAAGTCCCCCCCATGGGCTATTTAATACAGTACAGTGAAAAAGAATAAGAGTGCACAGCTTCTTTTAATGCAAGATCGTAATGTCATTTGAGTGAAATCATAAGCTCAGTGAGCAGTAAATGTTCATCATTTCCTTTCTATACGGCTTAAATTAAATATATCTCATAACTTATTACTTTATTACTATCATCTTAGTGTTAAATCATCTTAGTTTATTCGTATTAGGCTTAGGGAATCAGTTGTATTGCAAATGCTCGATAGCAATCCATGCTAACCTAGCCTAGCTGAGAAAGTGTAACGGGGTAAAGTGATTTAAGTGTATTAGGGCACTATTCTCTGAAATGGCTGCATTTGACTAAAAAATGACTGTATTTCCACTGCTAATGACCCTGGTTTCATGAAACGAACAACAACCTGACAACAAACAGGTTGGAAGACCATCCTGGCGCTGTTGAATTCTCAATTCTGTTTAGTCTGAATTTCTTCATTTATAAAGTGATATTAAAATGATGATGGTATAAAATGATATTCTTGTATCTCTGTAGATACGTTGATGTTGAATTGCATGTAATACCTAATAGCATGTAATACCACCACAAGCACAAATAACAGATACAATTCGATTTGGCGTGGTCTGGACAAGTTTCTGGATGTAGGCGACATCAATGTTCAGCCGCTCTTGCGTCAGAGAATTGCGCAGTTCAGCCAGATTCCGTGGATGTCTTCCCTGGAGGATTCACTTCTGGGGATTTTTCAGGCCCGTCCAGATGTTCGAATGCTCCTGAATGTTCATCATAGCATTCAGTCACATTTGCAACTCTGTGAACGCAAGAATTGTCATCTTGGAATACAGGGATAAGAATGTTATGTTTCTTTGTAAGATGAGGAGCAAAAGGCAAAACCTGGTTGTCCAGCAGCTCAGTGTAGGCATTTCCACGTAATTAAAACACCCACGGAACATCACAGAGCCTCCTCCAGCTTCAACTGCACATGCAGAAGCCTGAAGTTACTACCACCTTAAACACATAAGGTTAAACACTGGAATTATAAGTGTGTGTGTGTGTGTGTGTGTGTGTGTGTGTGTGTGTGCGTGTGTGTGCGTGTGTGTGTGTGTGTGTGTGTGTGTGTGTGTGTTGCAAGGGTTCACAAATCACTTTAATCTTAAACCTTATTAAACAAAATACAGATTCATGTCATCAGTGTCCAGGTCCCCAAGAAACAAATCAAGCAGTAGAAAAATTCTGAAATGGTTCCTAGAGGAAATGCAGCGATAAGCATGTGCCTTTGTGAGTCATTAATACAGGTGTAAGATGGTGTTGTCCACAGCACAGCGAGGCATCTGACACAAACGCAGCATGCTACGTTGTGTGTGTGATTTTGTTTTTTAATCATAGACAGAGAGTTGAGCCATGTTGCCACTAAGGTCTTGAAAATGGCTACCACTTCCACTGCTCCCTGCCCTGACATTTGCTTCTCCTCCTTTTCCATATAGCTATATTTAGCTATATTTTGCTGTACCGGATACAGCGAGCAGGACTAGAAGATTTTTTTTCCTTTTGCTGAATATTTTGGCTATCTAGTAGGGAGATTGGGCTTTTCAGCCATGTGTGTTGGACAAAAAGATGGAAAAGAAACTCCATATCAGAAGATAAAAGGCAAAAGAGGTAGAATTTTGAAGTATTTAAAACAGAGAGAGTAAATTTTCAATCGATTGAATAATTATTATTCACGATTCTGCACTATTCCTGGGTGCCTATTTAAATGTGAGCAAATTAGTGATACTGGCCATTTTAACTGGTTTGCAGAGAAGGTCAGATTTTCCTTATGCCGAATCTCTTTTATTGAGGCATGTGTTCAGACGACACTTAGATGGATTTGATCTAAAATGGATCCCAGGGTTTTTCACAAACATGGAGTTAATGGCAGCTCGAATGACAGAATAAGAGAATCAGAGAGAGAGAGAGAGAGAGAGAGAGAGAGAGAGAGAGAGAGAGAGAGAGAGAGAGAGAGAGAGAGAGA
>JAOVVH010000026.1:3759000-3770772 GCA_028566435.1 Scorpiodoras heckelii | reverse complement strand
AGAGAGAGAAAACTATGCAATATCTTTCTTTATTATACAAAACAGATACAAGCTGTGCTAATGTAATGTTGTGTTACCGTGTTGTGTTTGTTAGACCTGGCCGAGTTTGTGTTCCTGGGTTTGTTTCTGTCTGAGATGACTCTGAAGATGTACGGCCTGGGGCCCAGGAACTACTTCCACTCCTCATTCAACTGCTTTGACTTTGGGGTGAGTCACAGCTGGATGAATCAGAGAAGCGTAGCATCTTCATTTACTCAGCCATAAGCAGCCACTGTGATACTTGCAGCCATTTCACACCGCAGGGGGACTTTCACATGTTGTGGCTCTTCACTGTCAAATTTCTTGCTTCAATATTTAGCATCTGTTATATTTGTAGCTCATTATTTCTGTATCCTCTGCTCTGCATAGGTCATCGTGGGGAGTATATTTGAGGTGGTGTGGGCAGCCATCCATCCAGCAGCCTCTTTCGGTATTAGTGTCTTGAGGGCTCTGCGCTTGCTCCGAATATTTAAAGTGACCAAGTATGTTGACCTACTACGTAACTCTCATAACATAGTTAGAGAATATGTTAGAGATAAATTGCTGTCACATTTATGCAAGATAGTTTACTAGCATTCAGCTAGCTAGTCCAATTTCCATATTTATTTGTATATAATGACATTTTTAATGATGGAAATGGTGAGGCGATATTAAATGATTATTTAATTTACGTAGGCTTATTTTTACGTAGGCTTATTTGCTTATATTATTTGTTTACTATAATTGTTTACTACTATACTGTACAAGTCCATGTGGATGTGTTTTTAGTATGCCTATGATAATGAGCGCCTTAATATAAGTCAGTAATTTGCATTACAAATGTCAGATGACTGTTATAGAATCATCTTCTGCTGTGGTATAATGGGAAACTTACTCTATATTCTGTGGTTATGTCAGTTGCTCTCTATGCACTATAAGAGCTGCATTTCTCCACAGGTATTGGAACTCTTTGAGGAATCTGGTAGTGTCTCTGCTTAACTCAATGAAATCCATCATCAGCTTGCTCTTCCTCCTCTTCCTCTTTATCGTGGTCTTTGCTTTGCTGGGCATGCAGCTCTTTGGAGGACAGTGAGTAGACGCTTTTTTAAAGCTGTTTTAGTTTTAATCTTTTAGTTCTTTACAGGTGTTACAGAATTCAGTCCAAAAATACATGAGCCCAGAACATTTCCTAAATAGCTTTATGAGTTGTCTTGTTCTACCCGCTGAGTAGCATAACTTCCTTAATGAGCTTTTCTGTAAGATTCAAGTCTTGTCTGCAGCACTCTGGAACAAAGTGTGCTGTTTTTTGTAGCTTTAAAGCTTCAGCGATAGTTTGTCCACTGTGTTCTGCCCTACCCTAGAGCTAAAGGATATTTGCTGTGGCTGATATGAGAGTGACAGTGTCAACCAAAGGCACCATCTGTTTGGCAGGGCCTCCTTATCAATAATGGCAGTTATGGCAGTTAACAACATGCGTTTAATTGTCCACTGTCATTTGTGAAATGGTCTGGGTGATTGTCTTCTGCTCTATGTACCAGTTGTGGTGGCTGTTTGCCAGCATAGAGCTCTGATGGCTGAATTATTGAACGGAAATGCTACAGAGAACATTCAGCCACTGTATTGTAAATGTTCATGATTATGAATGTCTGGGACATCGCTTTAAGACTACATAGGAAGCCCAGCTTCCCGTAAAATGTTATTAAAATGCAGTAATGAAGTGTTTACCAGATTATTGGTGGACTTTTATTGTAGTGAATCATAATCAAATATCTCACTGCTTTCACTGTTTTCCACGAACAGTGCAGCATGCATGAAAATCTCCTTTGAAGCTCTCAACACAGCACTCATGCACAGCTATTGAAGCTGGTGTGTCTCTTAGTGTCTGATGTTCATGTTTATTGGTCCTGCCTGGGTGCACAGCCTCTTATTATGATGTTTAATAGATATCTCAAAGGGGGTAGGAGGGCGGCAGAACCTTGTAACCAGCTGCCAATCAGTAAATTAGGAATGAACAGTCAGAATCGCCTGGAGCCTGGTGCAAGCATAGTTTGTAAATCTTGTACATAAACTGTAAGTGTACTTCTGTTTGATTTTTTTGCATTCATTTCTGGAGTTTGTTGGAATTTGTTGGAGGCTAGTTAGCTAGCTGTCACTTCCATTTTTAACTAGCATGAATGATAAACCTGTTGTTCATGTTACACATTTTCATCTGTGCAGATGAAAAAGCATGTCGTACATATAACGTAATAATATACAGTGGGTATTACTGGGCATAGAAATTTACCTTGCGAATTGCATCTTGTCAGAGAGGTCTGTGGCTTAACAGGAAAGACACAAAAAAACAAAACAAAACAAAAAAAACCCCCATTGTACTGGTTATAAACCAACATTCGATTTTTTTAAGTTAGTTGTACTAAAAAAAAAACATTCCCACAACTTTCACATAAAACCTCCTGACAAATCATACATTATTTTATTCAGCACCTCCACCAGTATGTCTGGTCACAAACTTTTTTTTTAACAATTCCGTGTCATTATTTCTTGTGTATTTTAAGAAATCCATAATCATCAACAATATATCCTCTAGTCATTTTCTCTCCTGCAAGCCTGCCTCCAACCCTGTGCAACATTTGTAAGTGGAAGAAATACCATGTCAGCAGGGATTTCAATCTCCTTGCCCCAGGACTTGGACAGATTATACAATGTGTCTGTCTTGTTTCATGATGAGTACATGACTATATCGAGTAGCTCGATCCAGTATACAGCATTCTTTTATATTCTGTGTATGCACAGGGTAAACTCTGATGGGTTTAAATATTTAAAAAAAAATACATGAAGGCCAAAACGAAAGAGCAATTTCCTGATACACTGACTATTTATTTATACCTATCATATCATTATTGTTTATAATGCATTATTAAGATTCACATAAAAATGTAATTTATACCATGCACCAAAAGAGGAATACAGCTGTTGTTTGGAATAAAGCTAGGGATAACCGGTGTGTGAATGCATGCAGCTAATGAGATGGAATAAATGTGTTCAGAACTTGATTTAGTAGAAGCTAGTTCAGTCTGACATCTAGTGAATTGGCAGTAGTGCAACTAGTCCGACTCAATCTCAGCAGCGTGAAAGAAATGTGTGTTCACGCATAACACAGCAGCCACTAGTGCTAGAGTTAGTGAGCTGCTTCGGAGTGTGTGGAAAGCTTTGTCTGTCATTTTGCCTTCCGGTATAAGTTATTAAGAGAAGGGCAACGTACTGTAATGCCTCTGAAATCTGATGGCTAGATCAGTGGAGTAAATCCCAGCTCTATCAAGGAGAAGTTTTTTTTACCTGGACATTAAAACTACTGTATATTTCTATATGTGGATACCTGTATTAGTTACTTTGACTCAATTAAGGTTGCAGGTTTCATTTCACTTCAGAAAATCACTTCTGTAAAGTTATAAGCGGTTTGTTTTTGTTTTCATCCTGCAGTCTTATTAGGCAGTTTGTTACGTCTGTGAGCTTTTGAGATACGAACCAGTGGAAAACAGTCATAACTATATTCTGTGAATTGAACTTTGTCGTAATGTTGTAGTACTCAAAACCGGTCTCGAGACCACCTTTTCACTTGACTCGTCTCAGAATGGAAAGCAATCCTACCTGATCTTGAATCGGTTTTGGACTAGAGCAGTATGGGTTGAACTTGTAATTTTAGAGGAAGACCTCAATACCACTTTTTCCCCACCACAGCGACAGTGATGAACTTTTCCATTTTTCTTACTCTCAAAATAATTATATATAAATTATCAATTAATTCACATTTTATTGACTGGCCCTATGTATTTGATATACAGTCGAGGTCTTGGTCTCGACTCAGGCTCTCCTCTTCCAAAGACTCCAAAGTCTTGACCACCCCAAAATCCCAAAGTCTTGGTCTCGACTCAGACTAGACCCATTATGGTCTTGGTTTAGACTCAGACTCGATATACCTGGTCTTAGAACCATCACTACTTTATAGGAAATTATTCTAAGCCCACAACAGGCATTGCTGCAAGCAGGACAAAGTTGAATAGGCTGAGTTCAGACATATTCTAATACCCTATTTATTTACAGTACTGTGCAAAAGTCTCAGGCACCCGATAGTTTTTAGGTAGGGTCTTGGAGAATCTGCCACAGCTCTTCTGGAGACTTTGACTGTCAGATTTATTTCTTTTTTTTCGTGCATGTGCATGGCATGTAGAATTTTCTTTTTTTTTCAGCCATAAATTAAAGTTTGGAAAGTCTATATATGATAAGACTGCCATTTTCTTTCTAATGACAGGTTTAATTTTGAAAAAGAAACACCCACTACAAATTTTGACAGCTTCCCTGCTGCCATAATGACCGTCTTCCAGGTATACGCCAAACTTCCTTTTAGTAAACTCATTCTTTTATTCATATTTTTCAGTGTAATGATTTGTAGCATCTATAGACTATACACTGTATGTGTGTGTGTGTGTGTGTGTGTGTGTGTGTGTGTGTGTGTGTGTGTGTGTGTGTGTAGATTTTGACTGGAGAAGACTGGAATGCGGTGATGTATCATGGGATTGAGTCTCAGGGCGGCGTCCCATTTGGGATGCTCTTCTCCATTTACTTTATCATTCTTACTCTCTTTGGAAACTGTATCCTCTTATGCATGAGCACACCTCACCTGTATTCGCAGCAAATACTGTTTCTAATATGAGATCCATTTTAGGTTTGATGACTAATGCAGCGTTGACGTAGATGACTTGTTTTTATCTTTAACCCGAGCCGAACCAGACACTCTTCTTAACGTGTTCTTGGCTATCGCCGTCGATAACCTCGCCAATGCTCAGGAGCTGACAAAGGTGGGTGGATTGATTGATGGTACTGGCTTCGTTATTTTTAATCCTGCTTCTGAATTTGATATTGAAATATGTCCGTGTTGCAGTTGGAGTTTTAGATTTTATAACGTTTTTTTAATATGTGTAAGTGAAGTCGACCCATGATGTTTTCACTAGGACGAGGAGGAGCACGAGGAGGCGGCCAAGAAGAACATTGCGCTGCAGAAGGCCATGGAGGTGAAGGAGGTCAGCCCGATGTCAGCAGCTAACATTTCTATCGCAGCGTAAGTCCATGTATCTTCTCTTTTACATTGCCGTCATACGATTCATGTCCATCCTGTCCAGGTCTGTGTCTATTGTATGTCCATGTATGTCCATTTGTCTCATCTGAGTAATTAATGTAACATCTTGCACATTGCACATTGCATATCTGTCTGACTCTGAATCTGTTATTGATTTTGTGTCTTAAACCACTGTACATGGTGACATTATGTGTGAATCATTGTTAAGTATTAGTGATTAAACCATTCTGTTCTTGTCGCTTTCCAGGACATGTTTTGATCAGCCACAGGCAACCGTTTAACATTTATTTTAGCAAATATTAAGTTTTGAAACCTTTGCACTGTGGTTATTTAAAAAATGTTTTATTTATTTACTTGAGTTAATTAAGTTTTTACGTTTCTCCTTTTCTAAATTTTATCATGGTTTCGTAATCTTTGATGTGTAAGTCTGATATGTTGGTGACACTCAGGTTAAACCTTAAATGTGGTTTTACAATGAAAACGTATCAGAGTATCTGACATTGTACTTATTAATCCATTTTGATGCTGTTAAATGTTAAAGCCTTTAGCTGGAGTGTTACCAGTCTGTGTGTTGAGCTGTGTGTACAGGTGAACAAACAAGCACCATAGGCATTCCTGATGGGATGTCCCACTGCCAGCCCACTTTTTGTTTTCTTTTGCTTTTTTTTTTAAGTTTTTTCGTCTTATTGTGTATTGTTTTTGTTTGTTTTGCATGTGCAGTTTTGTAAAGCAAAATCGAGAGGTGCTCTCTCGCAGCTCTTCCGTCAGCAGCGTTCACTCACTGTGAGTTTTGCTCTCACTTATAATCTTACGATATTGCCCTCACTGTAGTCCTCACCTCACTCCTGTCTTCTCTCTTTTCCTCTCCCATTTCATTCCTTTATACCTTTATACATTCCTTGGTACCCATTATAAGCATCGTAAACAGTCTTCTGCATTGTGTTCCTCAAATCCTAATATTTTTGCTCCTTATTCTCGGCAAAATTGCTGATGCTCTGGATAGAGACAGGTGTTAAACAGCAGTTTAGCAGTCTTGCCACAATTTGGTTCCCAATCAAATGGAGGTCTAGACCTTGACTGGACCATTGTAATTCGTCTAGGTTCTTCATTTTGAATCATGGATTGTTTAGCGGTTTTGTCTTGTTGGACAGATTTGTGGACTTCTAGACCAGTCTCTGGTCTCTTGCAGAATGGAGCATGTTTTTTTTTCTTCTAAGCCTTGTATGTGGCTCCATGCATCTTGGCCTGACTCTGACTAGTCCTCAGCCTCTGTTACTGCAAAGCAAGTCTAGAACATGATGCAAGCAAGAGCAGGCTTCGCTGTGGAAAGGATGTTGTGAGGGCGATGAACAGGGTTGAATTTTTGCCAGATGTAGCTGAGTCAGTTTCTGTATCATCATTCCACACATGCATTTTTGGCAAACTTTAATGAGACTTCTTACGACTAAATTTTCCCCCTAAATAACGGTTTTCTTCTTGCCATAAAGCCCAGATTTGTGGAGTGACTGGTATATGGTAGTTCTGTGAACAACAATTTCAGCTCTGGAGCTCTCTATCCAGCTCCTCCAGAATTAACCTAGGTCTCTTGGTTGCTTTTCATTTGTGCCTTATTCTTTTCAAATAATTTTCAAGTAATAAAATTAGGATGAGGAAACGGACTGCTTAGCAGAGGACTGCACTGAAGAGTCAGCTCTAATCTGTAGCTGTGCTTTGGATTAAAATGACATATTGAGCAAGACTTATAGTTAAACGCAAGAGTTCATTTGATCCCTGTTTTATTGCTAACAAAATGCATTATGTATAATGGCAGCTCTGACACAGTCTGCACTTCAGGTATTTGTTTTTCATAGTAGCGAGTATCCAATATGAATGAATTTAACAGTCTGGGTTTACTGCCTTCAGGCTTTGACCATCTGTGATTGTCTTTGCCTTGTCTCTGTTATCACCTTCCTTTGTTGTTTTTTTCTGTGTACCACTTTTCCTTGTTCTCTCTTCAGTGTTTGTGCTAGCATCCTGTCTGTCCATCATGTCTGACCCTCTGTGCTGTGTGGTTCTCTGTGTTGCTCACAGGAGTTTTGTCTACACCCCTGTTCATCGCTTTGTGAGGTATAGTTACCATACAGGACTTCATACTGAGGTCTTATTCAGCATCCATACTGCCTACAGCTTCGTATAATAATATATATTCTAATAAAGACTATATCTCCAGAGTAGATGAAGAACATATTTTTTTTCTAATAAGGGTTGTTTCCATTCTGTGAGTCCCATTCTGTGTGTATACAGTACACAACAAAAACAATAGAGACAAATATGGTACAATAAATATAGACGAGAACAGAAATTATGTCATTATGCTCATTCTGTATTTGAAATATGGCCTAGAACATGTATGGCAGACTTGTTAACAAGTGTTTGTCAGCCTCTAGGGTACCAATTAGGTGAAGGTGCTGTAGGGTACTTCAAATTCCATGCCGAGATAACAGCGATTATGGCGCAGGAAAGCAGTAGTGAAGCATTAGCTCTGCCTTTTGGGCGATGTGAGCCCATCATCAACATTTCTTTGGGCCTCGATAAGCAAACACCTCCACAACAGCCACTTTTGTGTCACAGTGTGTATGCTGTGGTTTGATATAGCAGCATGAATTATGTGAATTACAAAATCTGTGATGAAATGATTCCATCCATGAGGGCCATCTTTTCACTTTCAGATGAGCAACCGTCATGCAGCAGGTACATTTTTACTCACGTTAGCTTTATTATTTTCCAGTGTAACTATTATATTTGTATTTAATCTTTAGCAAAGACTGGAGGAGGAAAGGAACATTATGGAGTTAGCAACGTCTGTATATCAGAAATCCATATGCACCAGAATGGCCTTGTTATGTACACAAAACTGAGGAAAAGTATGAAGACCATGTCGCTATTCTCCACTACCCATATTATTAACTCTTCTAGCTCCATCTTAAAATGCTCAAAAAGTGCTACAGATGGTATGCTGAATGCCTGTATGTTGTCCAGTCTCAACTGCTTATTACATAGTTGCTCTAAAATTTCCCTAGATAGCCTATTATGTAAGTCAAATGTGATACCCTATTGACTTAATTTAAAAACCCCACTCCCAGAAAGGTTGGGACACTTTCTAAGAATGCATTAACAACTGAAATCTGTAATTTGTTAATTCACTTGAACATTTATTTCACAGACAAAAGGACAAAGAAAAAATTTTCATTGTTTTCAATGAAGAACGTAATTCTATTTGTTAAATATTGTATATTAAGCCAAATTGTTGGCTGCAAAAAAGTTGGGACAGAGGCAGAATAAGACTGAAAAGGTTCTACAAGTAACAGTGGAAGGTTCCACAAATAGCAGTTTAACTGCTGGGTCGTGGTTCACCACATTCACCACGTGGTTTCTCAGTGCAAGATTTAAAAGGATTTAGGTCATTTATCATCTACGGTTCATTATATCATGAAAAGATTCAGGGAGTCAGGGGACATCTTGGTGTATAAAGGCCAAGGGCAGAAACTGATGCTTGATGTGTGTGACCATCAAGCCCTCAGACAGTATTGTTTGAGAAACCATCATGCTACCATGATGGACATAGCCACATGGGCTTGGGAGTACTTTGGAAAATTATTGTCACTTAACACAGTTTACCACTGCATCAAGAAATGCAACCTGAAACTGTCTTATGCAAACAGGAAACTATATATTAAATTTACACAAAAACACTGTTGGGTTCTTTGGGCCTCAAGTCATCTGAGATGGACCAAGACAGTGTTCTGTGGTCAGACGAGACCATGTTTCAGCTTGTTTTGGGGAAAGACGGACGTCAGGTTCCATGTACCAAAGATGAACAAGACCTTCCAGACTGTTACCAACGAAAAGTGCAAAAGAAAAAGCATCTGTGATGGCATGGGGGTGCATCAGTGTCCATGGCATGGGGGATCTGCATATATATATATATATGTGAAGGTACCATTGATGCAGAAGTTTATATTGGTATTTTTGAGAAATATATGCTGCCGTCATGACAGCATCTTTTCCCAGGAACTCCATATCTATTTCAGCAGAACAATGCCAGGCCTCATTCTGCATGAGTTACAACAGTGTGGCTTGACAGGCCTGCCTGCAGTCCAGATCTGTCTCCTACTGAAAATGTATGGCGCATCATGAATAGGAGAATCAGACAACAGTGACCACGGACTGCTGAGCAGCTCAAGTCTTGTATAAAACAAGAATGGGCAAAAATTCCACTTGCAAAACTGCCACAATTAGTATCTTCAATTCCCAAAGAATTAGAAAGTATAATTTAAGTATTATTGGGCCTCTGACCCAACATTTCTGAGTGTATTACAGGCACCAATTTCTAAATTTGTTTATGTTTAACAAACAGAATTAAGTTCATCATTGAAAACACTGAAAATCTTTTCTTTGTCCTTTTGTCTGTTAAATTAAGGTTCAAGTGAATTAACAAATGACAGATTTCAGTTTTTATTGCATTATAAGGAAATGTCCCAACTTTTCTGGAAATGGGGTTTGTAGTTTGACACTCACCATCAGTATTAATGCCTTATTATTATATTAATGTTGTCCTGCCCCACCAAATCCATGAGCCACTCCTGGGTTATAAAGTATATAAATGAATATGGATGGCAAAAGATGGTTGTCTCCTCCATACCCCAACTGTAGTTTATGGATTCTTCTACCTGACATTTCTCTCCATTTCCGTCAACCCCCAGCAAGGAGCAGCAGCGCTCTCTGCAGAAGATGTCTGTCTGGGAGCAGCGCACTTCACAGCTACGTCGGCACAACCTGCGAAACAGCAACGAAGCACTCTACAGTGAGCTGGAGCCTGAAGATCGGCTGCGTGTGTCCACAGCACTACACCTGCGGCCTGACATGAAGGCGCACCATGATCGGCCCTTGCTGGTGGATAAATCGCACCCACCGGAGGGCAGGGAATCCCTGGAGGAGGCACCTCCACACAAACACCACCGGTGTCATGGAGTGAACGGTGATGCTGGAGAAGGACGCCGCCATCGGCACCACCGCGGTGGTGAACACAGAGGGCACCAGGATGGAGGACACAGGAACCAGGTGGAGGATGGTGATGATGATAGGGAGCACCATCACCATCATTCTCACCGGTCCCGAGAGACTGATGGTGATGGCAGTAATGGAGCGAAAGGAGAACGAATTCCAAGAGGGCAGAGAGAGGGTGAAACAGGGAATGGTGAGAGGAGGAGACACAGGCCTCGCATCAAAGCCCAATCCACACTTGACAAGGAGGAGAACAGGGACAAAGAGAGAGATACACCGAACCACAGGTCAGCCATAATAATAATAATAATAATAATAATAATAATAATAATAATGTGCAAAAAGGGTGGCACAGTGGCGCAGCGGGTTGTGCTTTTGCCTCACTGCAAGAAGGTCCCGGGTTCAATCCCCTGGGTGGAGTGGTCTGGATCCTTTCTGTGTAGAGTCTGCATGTCCTCCCTGTGACTCCGTGGGTTTACTCCGGGTACTCCGGTTTCCTCCCACAGTCCACAGACGTGCACATTAGGTTAATTGGTCTTCCTGAAGTTACCCTAGTGTGTGTGTGTGCGTGTGTGTGTGTGTGTGTGCTCTGTAAAATTTGATAAGTTGATCTTACTTAAAGAAATCTAGGAAACCAGTTGCCTTGAAAAAGGTAAGCAAATATAACTGTTATTTTCAAGTTATGTTTACTTAATGTCTACTATTTAAGTTTACTTAAACAACACAGTTGTATTTACTCAGTTTAGTTGAGTGATACTGACTTAAAATAGCATAGTAATTCTTATCATTTCTAAGTGTTGGCAACTTATATTACCACACTTAATGTAACTTCACAAAAAGAGTCCTGTTTACTTCTTAGAATTTGGGAAACCGATTGCCTTAGAAAAATAAAGTAAGCACAACAAAGAATGAGTCGGTACTATTTTGTTAATTTTAACAAAAATACTTTTCAGAGCACCTCTGCCCAACTAAACCATTTGTGAAAATACAAAGTTTTACAGACAGAACATCCACATTAATACTTTTAAAAGATAAATCGTTAGTATTAATCTTTGTTACTGACTTTACTAACAAACAGAAATGTCCATTAATGTTTAATGTACTTATCCAAATTTTAAATTTTCACTATAGCTTTAAGTGCTTTGAAAGGTTATGATAAAAACCTAATTTCTGAAATTTTTATGCATTTGAATGAACATCTTGCAAGTGCATTCTAACTACATCAGAACCTAAAAACTATAAGGGGTAAAAGCTGTGACCATCCAAACTTGGAAATTAATTTAGCAAATCTAAAAAACATTAATACGTAAAAGGTGGTATATGGTGGCCCTGGTTAATCTGTGACCCCTTAGTGGTAATGTATCCCACAAATAAAATTAAGGACTAAAAAAAAGAAAAAGAAAACTAAAAAAGCAAGCAACTTCTTAGCATTCTCTTATTCCAGAAGACAGATAATATAATACAACTCTAAATCCAGTTTTTATTTAAACTTATACTAATTTGGATGGCCTTAAACATTCAACCCATATCACTCAAACTGTGATACATTTCAGAGTGAAAAATAAGACAATCACAAT
>JAOVVH010000026.1:3698195-3716054 GCA_028566435.1 Scorpiodoras heckelii | reverse complement strand
AATGCTGTGTGTGATTTTCAGAGTGAATAAAATTTTGGGTATTTGTAGTTTTGTGTACATTTGCTGCCCTCTAGTGGCGTACAGTGCTAGGTTTTATAATATACATCCCTGATTTTCATATCTGATTGTGTGATTAACAAGCTTCCTTTTTATCACCTTCACTTACTAAGAAATTTGGGTTAACTGTATAAACTAGTGCTGTCAAATTAACGCGTTAACGAATGCGTTAACACGTTAAAGAATTAATCACGATTTAAAAAATTAACGCACCCAAAAATTTTAACGACATTTCCAGAAAAGTTGGGATATTATCTGAAACTGAAGAAAAAAGACAGAAATCCGTAATTTGTTAATTCACTGGAACATTTATTTAACAGACAAAAGGACAAAGAAAAGATTTTCAGCGTTTTCAGTGACGAACTTAATTCTATATGTTAAATATGAACAAATTTTGAAATTGATACCT
Source organism: Scorpiodoras heckelii (assembly GCA_028566435.1). NCBI lineage: Eukaryota > Metazoa > Chordata > Actinopteri > Siluriformes > Doradidae > Scorpiodoras > Scorpiodoras heckelii. Next base: position 3,715,588 of record JAOVVH010000026.1, on the reverse strand, counting down.
GAAACACACTTAAAAAAGTAGGAACAGAGGCATGTTTACCACTGATGTGTCACATCACCTTTTCTTTAATTAGAATTAGACTTATTAATCATTTGGGAATTGAAGATACTAATTGTTGCAGTTTTGCAAGTGGAATTTTTGCCCGTTCTTGCTGTATACAAGTCTTGAGCTGCTCAACAGTCCGTGGTCACTGTTGTCTGATTCTCCTCTTCATGATGCACCATACATTTTCAATAGGAGACAGATCTGGACTGCAGTCAGGCCTGTCAAGTCACGCTGCTGTAACTCGTGCTGCTGTAACTCGCTGCTGAAATAGATAGACATGGAGTTCCTGGGAAAAGATGTTGTCTTGACGACAGCTTGTGGTCCTCCAAAATGCCAATATAAGAATCCGCATCAATGGTACCTTCACGTATATGCAGATAACCTATGCCGTGAGCATTGCTGCAACCCCATGCCATCACAGATGCTGATTTTTGCACTTTTCTTTGGGAGACGCGAAGGCATGAACAAGCAGTTAGATAGGAAGTTCATGAGACAATGCTATACGATGTTGTACAATCTATAGCATCCTTAGTAACTGCCTGGTCAGGGTTGGGTGGTTTACATTTGGCTGCAGTTTGTTTATATATTAGGAGCTATATTTGTTAGTACACATTACAGGCAGGTACAAATAAAAATTAATCACTGCATGAAGCATGCCTGACATCGCAACTTCCCTGTGTATATCAGATAATGAGCTGACGGTTGGGAAAGTTTACGCTGCCCTGATGATCTTTGATTACTACAAGCAGAACCGGGCCAAAAGACTCCAGGAGCAGCAGCCCACTTCAGGAACAGTGGTACTTTTCCATACATCTTAATTACAACCCATGTGATCTATCCATGTGACTCGTGAACAAAGCTTTCCGTCAGCAATATACAGCTGTATTTAAGAAAAAGGACAGATTGAAATGACATTAAAAGGAACTGAGGCCTGTGACATATTTTATTTAATCGGATATTTCTTTTGAACGATTAAGAGGTTATAATGCTTCAACACAGGATCTTTGTCATTGTGTAAACAACACAAACAATGTTGAGCAGTACTAAAGCAGACGTCTACCCTACCTTGCAGAGTAAAATGGGTTCTCTCTTCAAGCCCATGTTGCCCCTCAGTCAAAAACATGAACAAGAGCCGTCAGTCAAGAGTGCCAGAATGCCACCTCCTTCACAAACCAGTCCATCTCCACATCCAGAGTTCCCGTTCACTACCCCCCTTTTGACCAATGGGGAGCCAGTGTGAGTATCTCATGCATCTCAAGCAAGCTTGCCTTCGTGAGGTAGTTGGAATAATTATATTAATATAAAGTGGCACAATAGTTATTGGGGTTTCTATGTGTGATCACAGAAAAAGCAGGACCATGAAGAATTCTCCTTCGGCAGAGACGCTTCAGCAGGGCAGGACTTCCGTCCATTCAGACGATGTGCCAAAAACTGAATCTCAGGTATTAGAGTACTCTGATCAGTTGTGTGTAACCAGCTTCCACCTTTTGTCTGGTACATAGCCTTATGTAGCTCCACTATAGAACTTTCTACCAGATTCTAGCCCATAATTATCTGTAATATACTGTTATAACCATCTATAGCATTACTGTATTCCAGGACAGATCCTTATAGACCACACTAATACACCATAGACACCCCTTATATGCCATTGTAGCCTGCTATAACCAAGTACACAGTTACAAATATACCTCAGTGTAACCCCACTGTAGTAAATTACTCTATAGTTCAATATATACTGTATGCTGTATAGCCACCTCTTATGTATAATGCCAGATCTTATGAATAATCCAGAATCTCATATAAAGCCAAGTTAGCTCACATCCCCTAACTGCACTGTAAGGCTGAAGGTCTATAGCATCAATGTAGTTTCCGTGTAGTCTCTCTGCACCCTGACATCAAACAAACAAACGCCGAAATGGCATCTGTTGATTACCCGAGCAAGCACATCACCCATTTACGTCTTTGTCAAACCATAGTGATGTGTATATCTCTGTATTGTGTGTGTTGTGATGCACGTGTTCCTGTCTATGCATATGTTTGTGTGCACTGTGTGGATCTTACAGGAATTAGTAGAGATGACGGATATGGAGAATAATTCTGATGTAGGGGGTTTCTCCACACTGGAGGGCCACGGGAGGGCAGCCTCAATGCCCAGACTTAGTGCAGGCTTCCAGGTAAGCCTCATCGTCATTCATTACTCAATTTGTCAGCATTAATAGTTTTTTTTTTTTTATTCAAGACAGTGATTTTCAACTCACTGCTTAATTATGGCGAGTTACACATACCGACGATGCATGTTTGGATCAGTTTGGATAGAATGGATGGATGGATGGATGAATGAATGAATGAATGAAAGGATGCATGTATAAATAAAATACAGCGGTGCCAACATCCATAGCTTGAATGTAACATATATGCTTTTCGAGCCCTTGCTATGGCAATGCGAGGAACACCTGCAAACTACGCTTTTTCTGCTTTATCAGATAAAGAACCAGTATAAACCGAGTGGGTGGATCTCTATGGTTAATAAAAAAAATTTAGGGACAATTATTAAGTAACCAAGCACCGGATTTTTTGCCACTCCATTTTCTTGTCTCGTTGAGTTCACTGACATGGTCTAAGGTTTTTGTAGTTAAATTTTTTCTCTCTTTGCCTGCTATAATTTTTTTACTACTTACTAGCAAGACTAGCAAATGAATGAATTAAAGTAGTTCTAGATGCAATACTTGACATGCATCTAAATCTTTTATTGTAAACAGACTCTTGGTATTAGTTTTGTCTATCATTCCTTCCAAGATAATACAACCAGATAGATGGTAAGTGATGGAACATGTATTTAAAATAGCCCAAAAATTTATATAATATGATCTATTTTTTTTTTCTTTTTTTCAGCATTTTATGCTGTTTCACTGGAACAGACAGACAACAAATTCTCACCTCCTTTATTATGACTCATTATTTCAGGGAAGCACAGAGTAAAAAAAAAAAGCAGAAATTAAGAAAGATAATGAGAGAGAAACTCCGTGTGAAAGGAACATTTTTTAATACAGATTGCTACAGATCTCCATACAGATTCATTTTCAGTAACCTGCTAACAATTTATTTGGCCGTATCAGTGTTCAGCCTTGCATTTTTCCCCCACTGGTCCCAGATCAGATCAGAGTTTTACTGGGCCTTTGAATATTCTTACTGGCCTTAATTTATTAATCATATATACATTGAAATGTTTCTTCCAACAAAGATTATTTTTCTTCTCAGAACGTTTAATAACTTATTTTTTAAAATCATATTAATACATTCAGAAGTGTGAAGCTTTCACTGCAAGCTTCTTCCGCCAGCCTCCTTGAGCCTCTACAATATTAAACCTAGTAAAGACGAATGAATAGTTCATGTAAGTTAAAGCATTACAGTACTTTTACCCGATGTACTGATTACACAAGAACCAGGATTCACTCAGACTATTCCCTACAGGTAAGTATCATAATGCGTTAAACGTGGATGGATTCTCGGAATAAAAGTATAAGTAAAGTGTAAAAAAATCACAGTTAAAAGCAGAATTGCACAGAATTTCAAATAAAGTGACAGGAGAGAAATACATTCAAAAACGCGGAAAATCTCATTAAATCAACCTCTTGCGTTCACTGGTTTTATAAAAATACAGCGTTTGTAACAGTGATAGCGATCTGACGCGTCCCTTCGCATTATGAATCAAACAGGAAATATGATCACTTGCTGTAGACCAGGGGTGTCAAACTGAATCCACAAAAGGCCGGTGTGTGTGCAGGTTTTCCTTCCAACCAAGCAGGAGCCACACCTTATTCTACCTGTGTTTAATGAATGGATCTAATCAGTGGATCTTGTCTTTCAGTAGTGTGTGCTTGGTTGGAAAAAAAAAAAAAAAACCTGCACCCACCTGGCCCTTTGTGGATACAGTTTGACACCGCTGATGTAGAGTTAAAAAAAAAAAATGTCAAGGAACGAGGGTTAACACTGTCGCTGGCCCGAATAGGACACGGACTGGCCAATCAAATTGCCTGACATAATTTTTCACTGGCCCCAGGGCACCATGACCATTGGGCCATTGCTTATATTGAACCCTGGGCAATATTGTAAAAAATGAATCACATTTTGAATCACACTTTTTTGGACTCATTGGTATACATACATAATGTGAAGCATTTATCAATGTAGGTATTTAATAACCTAATACATATCTAATTGTGCTTTTAGAGGCACACTGAGTATTTAAGATTATGTTGTTGTACTAGTAATTACACAATTACACAAATTTCCATTATATATAATCTTATGTAAGGTGTTTCTTTTCTCATCTTTCATTTGTTGGCTTTTCATGTTTTTTTCCTGTTATATTTTTAGTAACTACAGAAGACTATTTCTGTGTCTGCTGTTGTCTTCTGCTGTCTCTGTCTTATCATCTGTCACTTGTATTGGATATTATTATATTTTATTTTGTCTTTTCTTGTCTGTACATGTCTCAATGTTTCCCACTTTTCTAACACCTCACCCACCCTTTCCAGAGCCTTTGTCTTCCCTAGACACTTTCGTTCCTCCTTCTCTGTTCTTCTTGCTCCCCATACCTCCTTCCACTTGATTAATCCCATTGTAGTCATATTGCCGATTTATCCGTCATACTGTATATTCTCTTACTATCTCTAATACACCGTCTCTTTTTCTCGTGTTATCTATCTGTCTGTTCATTTTTAAATCTTACTCATCATTAAATCATCACATCATATCATCTCAGTGCTTCATCCACTCCTCTGCTGTCTCATTTCTATACTACACTGTCTCTCTGATGCTGAATGAGTCGATGTTGGCTGTGTGTTTTCCCTTGCTCTCCTCACCTGTGTGTCCTCTTCCTGTCCTACAGCGGAGCCAGTTGCGCCACACCACCGGGATATACCTAGCAGTATGTACAAATGTTAAAAAGCTCTTCTCTACGGCTACCTTTATCTTCTTCCCCTTTACTTCTCTCTATTGCTTCTATCATCTTTTTCTCCCAGCCTCACTCATATCACTTATGTTTTGGCCTGTGTGTGCTTTGCCCATTCCAGTCCACGCTTTCTTGGCTTGTCCCATATACTGATTCAGAGATATAATGTCAGAATACATACAACTCTAAAAAAATATTTGGAAAGGTTCTAGTCCTTTATAGCCATAGTATTAACACGTAATATACATAACTACGTATTTTGCATTTTGGGGATTGGATGTTATGAATCATGTGTATATAGTGTGTGTGTGTGTGTGTGTGTGTGTGTGTGTGCACATTGTGGGTATACAGTATATGTGTGAATACTATTCCATTACGGCTTATGTTTCGTTTAGGCAGTAGTCATTATGCAGTTCTCTCTTCTCAGCCTCAGCTTTGCAGTGTCACAAGATCTAATTTATTGATCTAGCATGTTCAAGTGTATATAAGATTAGGGTCCCCCATAGCAGTAACCATAGAAAAGGACTACTGGGGATGATGTGGGCAGAGGAACCACACAGCTACAGAAGGTTTTGTTCCACTAGTGAAGGTAGCACTATTGAATCAGTATTACAGTTTTGTCTGTATTACAGTTGTTAACAATATGAATTGTAAACAACAAATGTCTCACAGAACAATGTTAACTGTTTTTTCTTTTCAAAACTCTTCACACACTTAAGATATGTGCTGTCCGTGTGGATCAAACTGCTAATTTTACCCTCTGAAATCTAGGTTCAACTATCACAACCTCATTTTCAGAACCTTGGTATAGATATTTCCTGATAGTCTGAGAAGTATGATATTCTTATAACGTCTTATAATTCTGATTTTGCCCCCCCACTCCCCACTTTTTTAAATTGGGGCCACCTTTTCAGTTTGGCAGTCTCTATGCAACATTGAAGAGGCTTGTTACCAACAAAATATGGCCAGTGCCTTCAACATCTTCGACCGAATCACTTCCACCCCACACTCTTGCCACTATGAAGGTTTCTAACTGATGTAATAATGTCAGCCACAACAATGGACTCCAAAACCCCAGAGATTTCGTGCACGTTTGTCTTTTGAAGGGAGAGCATGTCTACTCCTGCAGAGTACTCCTGCCATTGCCCATCAATATCCATACCCAAAAGTCTTTTTTTTCTATGGCCTTTCCAACCTTCTTTCATATCTGGAACTACATTTACTGCAGCTCCTCTGGCTCTCCAGAACCTCTCAGTAGAATCTGGATAGTCCTCCATGAGCATTATTCAATAGGCTTCCTTTTTCAATTTCAACAATAGCTTCCATCACTTTTGGTGTCCACTAGTGCATCTTTGCTTTACAGCACTGACTTCCACCAACAGCCTTCTGGCCACAGTTTCTTGCAGCTGCCTCTATGATTGAGCAAGACCCATTCAGACTCATTGTCCCTGACTTCATTTTGTAGGGAGAAGCCCTTTCCAAGGTGGGTGTTAAATTTGTCTCACATCGAAGCTTCTGTCAAGCAATTTGGAAAGCCTTCCAGGATTTAACAGGTAAATCTGCCCAGTGCCCTGTAGAACAACTCACACTCATCACCAAGTTCCAATCAGCTGACATCTCTCACCTTCTCTTTAGCCAAACGTCCAAAACATATGGCATCAATTCTGATGATACAATCATGTCTCAGTGATTAACCTTTGGCCCAAGGTGCTCTGGGATCAATTACACTTATGAACAACATTGTGTCTGAACAAAGTGTTTGTTCTTGACAATCTGTGGCTTGCACAGAAGTCTAACTGGTCACAGCTCAGGTTCATATCTGGGAGACCATTCCTCTCAGTGATACCCCCCAAGTAGCACCATCATTCCCAACATTAATACTGAAGTCTCTCAGAAACACTATATAGTCAGTAGGCAGTATCCTCTTGAGACATCCTTGACACTCCCTAAGTTTGTGTTTTCCTTTCTGAGACTTGAAATGACAAAGAGGCAAGGCTCTTAGACACTGGACTGGTACGTATTCCCAAACCTGCCTGAAGCTGTTCTCCTGTGGGACCTCTGCAGCAGGAGAGAGACCACTCCTAATGAAGAACTTTGATACTGGAGCCTGTACCGTGTGTGAATGTAAGGCACACTATACGTAATCTATATCTGTCCATCTCAGAAACTAACACAGACTCTTTCATCAACACCAAAGTAACATTCTATGTTCTCAAAGCCAGTTTCCATTTTAAGGGTCAGATGTGTCTAAGACTGTCCATCGCATACCTACTGCCTGTCCGATGTAACTCTGACCCCCTTGCAGTCGGTGCATAATGGAGATGGCTCCTGGGTTACATTGATGGTCTGGTACCTTCTGGACACCACCCTCAGACATGGGTCCAGGAGGGGATCTTGGTAACCCTAATCTGGACAGGATATACTTAGTATTTTTGTACAGCTCATGGGCTTTTCAGGATTGTGGACCTCTTCCCTTAGATCTGTTTCCCAAGGTTGACTACTGGGAGCATCAAACAACCTCATTGGTGACATAGCCATGAAGTGCATTAAATATCCTTCACCACGAAATGGTTACTACAGCAATAAAATATATCAAATAGTGCACAGAGTGTATGCATGCTATGCATTGGTTGAGAAAACAAATGCAGTTTGGAAGCCTTAACATTTTAAACATGTCCGTGATGTTATGGTAGTGCATTTTGGACATGAAATGAACAGTTTAGCCAAGCTTGCTTGGAGAGATGTGTGAAGAGTTTTTGAAAAGTGAACTTGGTAGTGAATAAAGCTTACAGAAGTATGAAAAAAAAAAGCAATAAGCCAACAGTCAAATTGCAGTGGACGGCACTAATAAGAATATTTAAATAAAGAAACACTGCTATTTAGTTGTACAAGCAAGGTGAAATGAAACTAGTCTTTTCAACTAGATGAATAACTGAATAAAACATACAAGTGTGCATTTCAGATCTACAGTAAAAGACACTGTACAGCACATTCATCAGCAGTTCTTCTTTGTGCTATTCTCACTGCTTGGCTTTGGATACTTTCTTATAGTAACTGTGCTGGTTAAAAAGCATCTTGATGACAGCATTCATACAACTGAGTGTTTGCACCAAACGATGATGGTGTTTTTCTGCTGTTCTACAAGATATATATTTCTGTGTGTATGTTTCTGTGTGTGTGTGTCAATGATAGGCGTGGACTGTTCATTTAAATTGTTTTTTTTTTAGCAAACCACTGGTATTGTAAGCTGGTTTGCAACCTTCTGGTATTGTCTTACTCTACTGTTCTGAAGTGTCATTTAATTACATTTTTAGAGCTCTTATCCTCTTTTTTTTCCTCCGTCTCAAAGCCCATCATAGATAGCAGTCCCATGCGGCGCTCAGCCTCCTCTTTGGCTTCTGAGAGAAGAGGGGAAGAATTGAATTTGAGGGAATATGCATTGGAGCGGCCCTCGGCAGCAAAGACTCAGGAGAAAGAGAGAGACAGGGCGCACCAGCACCATCATCATCATCATCGATGTCACCGCCGCAGAGATAAGAAGCAAAAATCCCTGGACAGAGCTATCAGTGAGGAACAGCCTGGCTCTGTGGGTAAGAAAATGCACAAATAAGACGCACTTCACTTGAGTCACGCACAGTTAAGAAAAGTAAAGTCAGCTTGAAGGTCACATATTGTATGGGTAGGTCACGGTTGTGTAAGTTGAGATGGGTCATGGGTCAGATACGTTTGAAGCCATAAGTTCACATGCACCTTAGCCGCATTCATTAAAACTCGGTTTTTCACAATTCCCGACTTTTAGTCCTAGTACACACTCCCTCCAGTCAGTTAGGATCGCTACTATATTTTATGAACGTGAAATGTCAGAATAATACTAGCAACAATTATTTATTTCAGCATTTATTACTTTCATCACATTTCCAATGGCCTAGAAGTTTACATACACGTGGTTAGCATTTGGTAGCATTGCCTTTAAACTGTTTAATTTGGTTCAGACATTTCAGGTAGCCTTCCACAAGCTTCTCGCAATATGTCACTGGAATTTTGGCCCATTCCTCCTGACAGAACCGATGTAACTGAGTCAGGTTTGAAGGCCACCTTGCTTGCACATGCTTTTTCTGTTCCGCTCATAAATTTTCTATGGGATGAGGTCAGGGTTTCACTTTTTTGTCCTTAAGCCATTTTGCCACAACTTTAGAAGTATGTTTGGGGTCATGGTCCATTTGGAAGACCCGTTCGCACCCCAGCTTTAACCTCCTGGCAGATGTCGTGAGATGTTGCTGCATTATCTCCACATAATGTTCCTTGATCATGATGCTATCTATTTTGGGACATGTACCAGTCTCTCCTGCAGCAAAGCACCTCCACAACATGATGCTGCCACCCACGTGCTTCATGGTTGAGATGGTGTTCATTGGCTTGCAAGTGCCCCCCTTTTCCTCCATACATAACGATGGTCATTATGGACAAACAGGTCCATTTTTTTTCATCAGACCAGAGGACATCTTCAGACGGTCTTTTGCTGTTGTTCTTTGATTGACTTGTGTTTTTCACACCAAAGTGCTTTCATTTCTAGGCGACTCTTTCCTGTACAGTATGATACAGTGGTACACAGGGCTGTGTGGTCCCATGGTGTTTAAGCTTATATATGATCATTTGAACAGATGAACGTAGTACCTTCAGCCATATCTGAAATTCTTCCCAAGGATGTAGCAGACTTATGGAGGTCCACAATTCTTTTTTATTGTCTTGGCTGATTTCCTTTGATTTTCCCATGATGTCAAGCAAAGAGGCAAATAGGCCTTGAATGTAGGTCTTATATATATATATATATGTAGGTCTTTAGGCTTTGACAGTTCCTCAACCTCAGCTTCATCATGCTACTTCTTAATAGGATGGGACGGTTTGATTAATCCAGCTCTTAAATGACTATAATGGTGGTAAAACTAGGAATCAGGACTTCTTAGGACACTTTATTTCCTCTGACTTCATCTACAATAAACAGAATGCAGACGTTGGTTAACTCTGAACGTTAATCCGCCTCGGTGCTTTGATTTCTTGTTCGGTGTCTTTCCAATTTTTCTTACTCTCTCAATCGGTAATGACACATTCTGCTAGTATAAAGGCTCTAGAAAACCCACTCGCACTGAGGTGAGTGTTCAGTAGGAAGTGCTTACATTCTGCCATGGTGGTGGTTTTCGTCTCTCAGATGAAAAGACCTGGCACACAATTGACAGAAACAACTCCCAAACATTTGTGTTTCTCCAGACAGGCAGGAAGAACTCGTGTGCTTCGTTTTGTGGACAGGAAGCAGCTAGGTTTGAATACGTTTAATAATGAAACAGCATGTCTAAGTAACCTTACCTTTTTTTTAGATATGATGGCAGATCTGAGCAACGAGCCGCAGGATCGGGCATGTGAACGGGAGAGAGATCGAGGTCGCTCTCATGAGAGAAAGCACCACTCGTCCTCTGCGACTGAGAGAAAGCAGCGTTACTACTCCTGCGATCGCTATGGAAACAGAGAGCACTATCACAGCCGATCACCTGGGCCGAGCAGAGCTACATCACCTGGAGACACACAAGAACCCAACAGATTCAAGATGGTACGTATCAAAGGAACTACCTATATTGTAACGAAAAAAAATTGCATTTAGAAAAAGGAAAGGTGCTTGTTTTGATCAAGTATATCTCTAATTATGTCTGTATGTGTATACATTTATATATTTATCTATCTTGGATCTCGCAGCTTCTACCTCTGGTGATGATTTTGTGCTGCATTCTGTTTTATTTAATGCAGGGCATTAGCTCAGCTAAGGGCAGCGCAGCGGTCTTCACTTCAGGCTCCAGTACACCATGCCGTGGTAGGAGACAGCTCCCTCAGACACCGCTCACCCCAAGGCCTGCAGTGGCCTTTAAGTCTACCAGCTCTTCCCTACTGCAGATGGCCGCCACACACTCATCTGGACCAGTCCCCACCTACCTGAGCCGTGGGCAGTCAGAGCATGATGCCCTGCTTGGCATCACTTACCAACCATCTCCTGTGCCTGTCACTCGGATCGGCTCGGACCCCAACCTCGGCCCCCTTCAGCGAGATCCCAACCTATCAGAGGCCGAAGATTTCCACGATGCTTTGAGCACCTACAGCTCAGGACGCTTTCCAAGGACAGTCTCTGCCACCCATTCGTCTACCGGAGCGATGTCTTCGACGCTCCAGCAGAGCCGAAGTGGAGTACCTAATGGGTACCACTTCACCCTGGGCATTAGTGCATCTCTGGGCTCCAGTGCCAGGATTTCCCCAAGCTATCAGGATACAGAAAAAGATGACTGGTGCTGACAAAACGGTGGACCAGTATATGTTTTAAATGTGTCTTTAAGAAGTGCAGGATGAGTTTTATCATCTTTGTCTCAAGATAGTCATACATATTGGTCATGCCTGTGTGAAGATAAAGGAGATCTTGAAGACAGGATGAGTTATTCATTTTGACAGGAATGTGGCATGATGGTATTCGCTCATGTCAAGATGGTTTTCTCAACACAGACTGTGAACATACGAGTGCCATGATGAAATTCGATAACCCAAGGTGAGCTTTGTCTGCCACTGAAGAGGAGAAATGCTATATTAACTACGTCCTCAGTGCTAGCAAACACTGCCCTCCGCTCTCTGGAATCATATTAATAGGGCTAAACTCAGCAGAGGGCAGAGAGATATAGCCATGTTTGATTAGAAAGCACAATCTGTAATGAAAGTGCAGGACTTCTTGCTCGTCTGTATGGTGTTGCTATGAACCTGGACCTCTCTTTAGTTCTTAAAAAAAAAACGGTTATATGTCCTTGGACTTCTTTGTCTTAACAATTCTTTCCCTGCTGCTGCTTCATGCTGTTTCTTCCTCTTGCAAGTGGCACAGATAAAATGCTCCCAGTAGCTAAAGGAAAAAAAAAAGCAAAAAAAAAAAAAAAAACATGCCAAATTGTAATTAGTTTTCTAAGAGATTGCAGTGGAGTGAGAATCTTTTCACAGTGTTCCTTTTTGTACCTTGTACATGAAGTGTGTAGCTGGGTGTCCTGTAAGGTCTACTCTTTTTTTTTTAAGTACTATATTACCCTCAAGTGGTAAAATACCAAGTGCCTAACCTTTGAGGTTAATTACTATATGGGTATGATGTATATGGATGTGAGGCATTATAACCCGAGGAAGGCAAATACTGGAAACTGTACACTGTAGGTAAAACGTCAGAGATATTTGTTCATTATATGTATCATAGCATGTTATGAAGACAGAGATTATGGTATTGCACAAAAGAGAGAATATAAGTGAGATTTTAGTAGGTGTTTGCGGGGGAAAGTGTTTAAAACAGGCGAGGACGAAATCTGTAAACTGCAGGGGCGATAGCATCAACAATGTAGCTACAGGGAGGTACTGTAACTAAAGACAATTAACACTGAAATCGTTTTCACTGCATCTGAATCGAATGCATGTTAGGAGTTTCTGTACTTGGTGTTGGTGTTGTAACATTGCAGTGTATGATGTACATTTTATTTTGCCAAAGAGTACATGGTGAGCTCTTGCCTTTCTAGTCTTAGACTGAAAAATTACATGGAGTCAAGAGAGACTCAATAAGTTACGTTTTGGTGGGAATAATAAATTACATTCCTAAAATCTATTTATATATAGGGTATATTTCACTAAAGTCATGTACATTGTGATCATGCTGTCAAAATTAACATAATTGCTCAAACAACGATGTGGTTCTTTGGTAAGACTGACGTTATTATTGTTTAATAAGACAAAATGATTTTTATTTGTAAGATGCAGATTAGCCGATTTATTAGGAACACCTGTACTACTGCACGTTCATGCAGTTTTCCGGGCAGCCGATCATGTGGCAGGAGCATGACGCATAAAATAATGTTCACGTCAAATTTCAGGATGGGGGGGAACCCTGATCTCAGTGATTTTGACCATGTTTGGTTGTTGGTGTCAGATGGGCTGGTTTGAGTATTTCAGAAACAGTGGATTCTCTGGGTTTTTCATACACAAGCAGTCTCTAGAATTTAAAAAGAATGGGTACAAATATCCAGAGGAGGATGGCTTGGAAGTCTATGGTAACTCAGATAACTACTATGTATGCCCATGGTGAACAGATAAAGCATAATACTGAAATTAGTCTAGTTTATATACGCTGTAGCCTTGTATTCTTCTTCTTGGATGACAGGAGTGCAACCTGATGTGGTCTTCTGCTGTTGTATTTCCATCAGCCTTAAGGTTTGTCATAAAGAGCAGTTATCTGAGTTACCATAGTCGTCCTGACAGCTCGACCTGTCAGGTCCCCCCTCCCCAAAAAAACTGCCCTTCACTCTTGCTCTGTGTAAATTGTAGAGACTGCTTTGTATCAGGAAATCAGAAGTTTTGAGAAACTTAAATCGCCCCCACCTCGCCCTGACAGCCATGTCACAGTCAAAGTCACTGACATCACTAAGGTTTTCTCTATTCTGATATCTGACGTGAACGTTAACTGAAACTCTTGTCCTGTATCTGCGTGATTTTCTGCATTGTGCTATTACCACGTGATTCACCGATTTCCTGGGAAACTGAATGAATGAAAAAGCAGGGCAAGCTTCCTGTGTCCTGTAAGCGCAGGGACGAGATGACTGTTCAGAAACAGTACAGCAGGGCTATGCAACAAGGCGACACTTTATAATAAATCGCTCCTCATCCTCTGTAGCTTTATCTCCTAGTTTCCACAGATCAGGGACCGAGACAATTCTGTTCAGTTTGTAGATTAAAGTGTAGGTGACACCGTTTATTGGAAATGCAGCGAGGCCAAGTAGCTGTTAACAAGTGTATAAATAGGACAAATGCATGCCATTGTCCTGCCCTCAGAAATGAATCTGAATTTGTGTTGTTTGCCTCAGTACAGTCCATAAAGTGTTTTCATTCTCATTAATAACCTGACGTATAATTCAACCTAATCTCTGTTTGACCTTATACCTTCTGTTCTCCCTTTCTGAAGGGGAAATGCGATTTGTGCAACTAGTATATCTGTAACCTAAATCTAAAGCCATTCCTATGAAAAATCTACAAATAATTATTATAATGAAACTTTCTGCCAGGTGCCAAATTTTACACAGCACCATTTTCTCGTCCTCATGCTGTACCTTGTGTTATGTTTGCATGTTACAGTGACATGTGCATGTACAAATATATGTTTAACATATTTTATGTTTAATTCCTATGAGGGGTTCTATGAGGGGTTCACTGCCTTTTTTTTTGATAAGTCTTCAATTAAAAAATACATGTTTGTTCAAGTAAATTAGAGAAACTCATTCTAGACTTTTTGTGTAAAAGAAGTGTTGAACTTAAGAGAAAATTACATTCAGACTATGAAAGCATGGGACTAAACTATAGTTTCTAAGCAGATAGACACCACCACTGTTTACTGGCTGTCTGCTTACTTACCATTCATTGCCATTTTGTACCACTGAGCTGAAAAGAGAATATACAAAAATAAATAAATTAATAAAGATTTTATGAAAGGACTTCACTTTTGTTTCTTTCGTTGGCCTAAGGTAAGACAATACACATATAAACAATGTAAACAAATTTAGACTTTTGGATGAATTGCATCTATGACATGTTTTCTCTTAAACTGTAGCAATAAAAATGTCAAAATAAAACTGACGAAATTAGATTTCACAAATTAGATTTCACAGCACAAAGCTCTGCTTATTTGGCACAATCATGTTACATCATAATACTGCTGTGGTTGGAAGTTTACATATACTCATCATGGACATGAATTATCATGATATAAACTATTCGTTTTCTGGGGCAGAATGAGTGTACAACATACATCTTTTATACAAACCTCATTTCAAGAAAAGTTGGGACACTTTCTTAAAATGCAATATAAACTAAAAACTGTAATTTGTTAATTGACCTGAAGCTTTATTTAACAGACAAAACGACAAAGAAAAGATTTTCAGTGTTTTCAATGAGAAATTTCATTCTATTTGTTGAACATAAGCAAATTTAGAAATTGATGCCTGCAACACGCACAGAATAGTTGGGACAGAGGTGTGCTTGCCACTGGGTCACATCACCTTTTCTTTTAATTATACTTTTTAATCATTTGGGAAATGAAGACACTAGTTGTTGCAGTTTTATGAGTGGAATCGTTGCCCATTCTTGCTGTGTACGAGACTTGAACTGCTCAACATTCTGTGGTCACTATTGTCTGATTCTCATCTTCATGATACACCATACATTGTCAATAGGAGACAGATCTGGACTGCAGGCAGGCCTGTCAAGCCACACTGTTGTAACTCATGCAGAATGAGGGTTGGTATTGTCCTGCTGAAATACACATGGAGTTCCTTGGAAAAGATGTTATCTTGATGGCAGAATATGTTTCAAGTGCCAATATAAGCCTCTGCATCCATGGTACCTTCACATATATACAGATCACCCATGCTGTGGGCACTGATGCATACCCATGCCATCACAGATGCTGTTTCTTGCACTTTTTCTTGGTAATTGTTATTGTTATCCTTATTGTTCCTACTGTTGCAGCCATCAATTTCTAAATGTGTTTATATATAAATAGAAATAATTTCATCATTGAAAACACTGAAAATCTTTCCTTTGTCCTTTTGTCTGTTAAATAAAGGTTCAAGTGTGTTAACAAATTACAAATTTCAGTTTTTATTGCATTTTTTAGAAAGTGTCCCAAATTTTCTGGTAGAAAAAAAAAACTAGAATTTGGTCCAGCAAGTTTTACATTGCGATGGACTGAGTGTCCAAGAAAGAAGACCCTGCTCCACAACTGTCATCTTTAAGCTTGACTACAGTTGGCAGTTGACCATAGAAGCAGCTAAAAAGCCTTCTGGGGGCATGGTCAGATGAGACAAAGATTGAGATGTTTGGCCACAATGACCAGAGGTATGTGTGGAGGAGTAAAGGTGAAGCATTCAATCTCAGGTACACTGTACCAAATGTTAAGAGAGTTGGTGGTAGCATCATGCCCCGGCGCTGTTTTGCTTTGCTTTGTTTCACAAAGTGCATGGAATAAGAAGAAAGAAGTCTACCTCAGAATTCTTTTAGCATTACCTCAAACCATGAGCCTGACACTTGGGTGGTTCAGCAAGACAATATAACCCATGTGAAAAAGTAATTGCCCCATAGCTACCAAATGAACCAGTTAACTAAATTCAAATTCCTACTGGGTTAACTTTGAATTGGTTGAACCTGTTGAATCTAAACATCACTTAAATACAACCTGTCTGGCAATGTGAAGCATGCTATAAGGTCTCCAAAAAGCAGCACATGATGCCACGTTCTAAAGAGATTTGAATACAGAGGTAAAACAAAGTAACTGAAATCTACCAGTCTGGAAAGGGTTACAAAGCCATTGCTAAGGCACTGGGACTCCAGCGAATCACAGTGAGAGCCGTTATCCACAAATGGAGACAACTTGAAACAGTGGTAAATCTTCCCAGGAGCGGCCGGCCTACCAAAAGTTCACCAAGAGCACATTAACAACTCATCCAGGTGGTTACAAAAGAACCCAGACGAACATCTAAAGATCTGCAGATCTCACTTGCTTCAGTTAAGTCACTGGGCAAAAATGGCACCCATGGGAGAGTTTTAAGATGTAAAACAATGCCAACTAAAAAGAACACAAAGGCTCGTCTCACATTTGCCAGAAAACATCTAGATGACCAACAAGACTTTTGGGATAACATTCTGTGGACTGGAGTCAAAGGAGGAACTTTTCGGAAGACATACTTCCCATTACATTTGGCGTAAATTAATACTGCATTCCACCGTAAGAACATCATACCTAAAGTCTAACATGATGGTGGTAGTGTGATGGTCTGGGGCCGTTTTGCTTCTGCAGGATCTAGAAGATTTGTCATAATTGGTGGAACCATGAATTCTACTGTCTATCAGAAAATCCTGGTGGAGAATGTCCGCCTGTCAGTTTGTGACCTAAAGCTCAAGTGCAGTCGGGTTATGCAGCAGGACTACGATCTGACGCACACGAGTAATTCTACCTCTGAATGGCTCAAAAGAAACAAAATGAAGGTTTTGTAGAGGCTGAATCAAAGTTCTGACTTCAATCCCATTGAGATGCTGTGCCGAGCTCATGCCCGAAAACCTTCCGTCTGAATTAAAACCATTTTGGAAAGAAAACTGGGTGAACATTCCTCCACAGTGATATAAACGTCTCATCACAAGTTATCACAAACTTTTGATTGCAACGGGAGGCATGAACAGTTATTAGGTTCAGCGGGGCAATTACTTTTTCACATGGGTGATATACAGGGGTTGGACAATGAAACTGAAACACCTGGTTTTAGACCACAATAATTTATTAGTATGGTGTAGGGCC
>JAOVVH010000026.1:3682721-3698095 GCA_028566435.1 Scorpiodoras heckelii | reverse complement strand
GTTACTTTATAGATTACTTGATTTTAAAAGTAACTAAGTTAGATTACAAGTTACTTTATTAGTTACATTCAGCAGCTTCCTCCCCAACATAAAAAGCCGTGCTAGGGCTCCAAATGTTTCTTCAAATGTGACGTAGTGTTTATGAAGCTAGATAGCACTTTGTCGCCAGCACAGAGTGTACAACGAACCTTGCTATTGTCATCTTTAGCTGAAACAAACTCCATTGTTTATGTTTGTGTCGCTGCGTGGTTGTCCTCATGCTGAAAACGTGACTTAATTGTCGCATAGGCCAGATGTCACTGCCCGAGATGCAAGAAGAAAGCAAAAATATTTCTTGTTGTGTTGTACGTGCAGGTTGGCATCATAGGCCCATTGATAATGATGTTTCCGTTTATCACATTTTTGTCCATTGTTGACTTACTCACAGTTATCAGAGAGGTAGATCTGAGTGAGGGTGATAAATGTGCTGAGAACTGCTACAGCGGCACACACAAACAATAGCTGTGTCCCATTTCAAAGCACGAGGTCTACGCTGGTCTATGTCGGCGTGTCCTTCGAAGGCCTGTAGACCGCGATGTCTGAACTGAAATGAGACAGTCTGCACTACGGCAGATTTGCATCACAGCACTGCTGTTCCTGCCCTCACCATTTTGCCACGAAACATCACATAGCAAGCACAGACGCTGAACATGGAGAAACTTTTATTTTATTTTATATATATATATTTTTTTTATTTGTTTTTTTTTTTACTGCTGGGGATGCTTCACTGTTGGCACATGATGTATTCAGATTAATGAGAGCCGTCCATCTTTAAACTACGTACTGTTAGTAACATTAACGTTACGCAGTTAAAAACCGGCTAGTGTCAGTTTTACTCATATTCATAATAGTGCTGGAATGTAAATAAATATTTACTCATGAATGCCGTTCGCTCATTTGCAAACGCCGCCGTCATCATCTGTGATGTATCTTCTGGTGAAGGATCAACACCCGTTGGACACTTTGTTTTCACGGAAAAGAAGGGCGCATTTCTCGGCCACATATGAAGGCGCCTGTGAAATGGGACGAGAGAAAGACAGAGCTGAACAGGACATTTATAAATTTTACCGTTTTAAATTTTCAGACGTCACTCCCTGAGACGCAAGAAGAAAGCAAAAATATATCTTTTTACTAAGGAAAATGACAAAAATAGTAACGCACAGTGACTTGGATAAGTAACTTTAATCTGATTACTGGATTGGAAATAGTAACGTGTTAGATTACTCGTTACTGAAAAAAGTGGTCAGATTATAGTAACGCGTTACTGACATCACTGCATGTACCAAGAAATAGGCAAATGAGGCCACAAGTCAAAGCACCCAGATTATCTACTTTAAGAGGCAGATGCAGAGGGAGGAGCAGCAAAAGCCAGACCAGATGCAGCAGCATGTGGAGACAGCAGGCCAGGCTCCAGGGTCACAGAGCTGTTGGAGAGTCCTTGTAGTCCTCACGCAGCTCTGAGTCAGACATGAAAGAACAGAGAAGACAATACACACCAGCGATAGCAGGTAAAAGCCAGCAGCAAGGAAAGATTCGGTAATTAGCGCTCTGTTTGTGTTTATCAGTGGAAACCCCAAACAGACTCTTAAACCCTGCCTTGCTGTAACATCACTGGAGATACCAGTGTGTTGTGCGGTCTAGCCGGAGGTCATGCAGCGTGTTTTTTACGCCATCGAGCCTGTCTGTATCTTTGTATGTCTGAAGTTGACTAGGAATTAAAGTTATTGAACTAAAGGAAGTAATTCACAAGGTCAAAAGTCATCCAGAATTAGGAGTGTATATATAGAGCTTTAATGACGTTTTGTCCTCTATCAAATCTGGCTTAGACCCTGAGGGCCAGATGTACTAAGTTGTTGTCATCTGCTTTTAGGTGTAATTATTCCACTTTCTGTGCAAAAAGTCTTTTTTTTTTTGTTATTTAGAAATCTGGTGTATGCATGCAGAACACGAAAGAAGTGCACTTGTGAGGCTGATAACATTTTCCGTTAGATGCATTAAACTCTGGTCAATTAGTGGTTTTGTATGCCTGTCAAAACCAGGTCTAAATTAGCACTTCTTTGCTCTGAGCTTTATAAGCAGTGTTTCCAGGTGTTATCCATTACATGAGAACAAATATGTGCTATGATAAAATGCTAGACGTTGGTGAGATAATTATTTGTGGAAATGAAGACTTGTAATACTTCGTGTTGATTTGGCTGCTTTGGTTTGGCACGTAAATCAGGAACAGATACATACATCACATTCCTCGGATCTAACAGAGAAATTCAACACATTAAGCAGAACTTTTGTACCGTCTTCAATTTTCCTATTATTATAGAAATTGCAGAAGAAATTGCTGTAGAAACAGCTCAAGAGTTTGAGAAAAAGAGAGTCTGGTGAGGGACCAACTGTTCATAGCTGCTGTAACATGAGTGATAAGAGGAACTGACTTGACTTGCAGAAGTTCCACAGCATTAAATCACATTTAGCTGAAAAAAAAATTTCTTTAATTAATAATAAAATTGTAGATGTTGGCAAAAAGCAAGAGAAATAAAATACTTAATCAAACTGATTATGTGATTTAGTCGTGCTTTGTTTTCTAAGTTAGTAACCAAATCATATATTAGCCACATTAATGCTCAGGACATAGTTTACGGAGTCTATCTGTAATTAAAACATTTCACATTACCTTCATTATTGATCGTTCATTTAGTGAAATTATGGCTTTTAAGTCACTTCATGTGGACTGTTAATGTTAATTTTAGATGCAATAGGAGATTTTACAATTAAGTTGTGTTTTGTGGCGCTTCATGTATCTGGCCATTAGAGTCTTTCCCTTTATTATCGTGAGATTATGAGCCTTTCGGGGTCATTCTTACTTTCTCAGAGTCTGTCTAAACTTTGTGGAATTGTATTGCTCTCTTTGGCTTTAGTGTTTCTACCTTGAAACCTGATTTGATGAAATGATTAGATGTAACGTATTACTTTTAATTTAGAAAGTTATATGCAAATAACTTAGTTTTTTCTATTACTTTAGGGTTGTCCTGGCAGCGTGGGTTATCCAGGGTTCAAAGGTGAAAAGGTAAGTCTCACACCTGTTCATAGGTACCTCTGTCTCACACCTGTTTATAGGGGTTGTTACAGGAAGAATTTTCTCTTTTGCCTGAGTCTTTGTGCTGTCTTTCTGAATTAGGATGTGGGGAGAAGTCCCTGGGGATATAGTCGTTTCATCGCAGAAGTTCATGAGTTTTCGGTCTGACCTTTTGGGACCTTTAAGCATTTTTAGGAACTGCTCCAATCTGGTCTGTGTTCATGCCAGAACCTAAATCCCAGCAGGAAATGGCTGAAGAAGAAAAGACATTAGCTAGACTCTGGAAAATGTAATTAACATACAGTATATACACATACAGATGGATGATAAAGGAAAAACCAACATAAAATGTCTTAGTAAAGTGTTGGCCCACGAGAAGGTACCAGATCAGCTTCAGTGCACCGTAGTCACTCTACACATTGAACTCTACTGGAGTGATAAACACCATTCTTCCAAAGGATGTTCCCACAGTTGATGATGGTAGAGCTGTCTAACATGACCCTCCAAAATCTTCCACGTGTTGAATTGGATTTAGATCTGTTGATTGTGAAGGCCATTGGGTATGATTTATGATCATTTTCATTCTCACCACACCATTCAGTGAACTTTCATGTCCTGTTGATAGGGAAGCGGAGTCATCCTGAACGAGTCCACGGCCATGTGGAATGTTTCACTGGATAAGTGTGCTCAGTCAGGAGAGCATCGTATTGATTTGCTATGACTTTTCAGCAAAAAGTCAATAAATAAATAAATACCCCATGGAATAAAAGAATGACCTTTTTTCTCCTTTAATGCGTCACCTGTCTATATAAGTTGCAGTGCACTGCATGTCATTCCATGTAATAAAATCGTATATCTGTTTCATGTCAAGTACATTGTGTGTATTTTTGCTGAACATCTGTGTTTTACTAGTCGTATGTAATAATAGTGGTATTTAAATACTGTAGTATTTAATTACTAACTGTAGTAATTTCACAAGAGTTTGCAAATCTAATATAGTACACTTTGATGCCCTTTTCTAGGGAATAGTCGGACCAGAGGGTCGTCCTGGTCGGGTTGGAAACCCAGGGCCACCAGGACCACCAGGACCACCCACGTTATATCTGTGGAGGAACACAGCAGAGGAGTGGGCTTACTTTCAGGTAATCAGCTTACATTCTGACGTCTGCATTTGCAATTTTTCATCACGCGAGTTCAGCGAGGTTTATTCATCTACAAGAAATAGAATAGATGAATTACTTCGGTTCCAGCTGTTTGGATTTATCGCTTTACTTTCCTCATTGTCTGTAATATGCACTGAACTGAGACAACTCTCACTCGTCGTTGTCATCATTGCAGAAATTGTGGCTCCTTGTTGAGTCCGTAGATAGAAACGAATGGAGAAGTATCGCTTTGCTGCTTGCTAGTGTAGTGATAGAGGTTGAACCTGGTATGCAAAGATCTTGTTTGGATTATAAAATTAATATATAAAAGTAAAAGCTTGTTGGGTTTACCCTTAAAGATTTGTTGACCCTAGCACTGAGGATTTTCCTTTAATACAATGTTCCAGATTTCTTAAAGAACCAATACACAAATACAAAATATGATAAAAAAAAAAAAAAAGACTGGCAAGCAGCATCTGCCAAAATGACAAGTCACAGCATGTAGGTAACGTAGCTTGCTTCTCAAAGGGTCAGAGGTCATTCTCACAATCCAAATGTACAGACTGTCCTGTCCCTGTTTAATGAAGCATAAAATCTCATCAGTATGCCTCTCCCTTTCCTAGCAGTCTTGTTTTCTCGTCACAACTGAAAACTAAACCCTGTACTTTACAATCCATGTAAAATGTAGCATGTTTTATAGGTTTCATACTGCTTTTATGTTTTGGTTGCTGGTCCGAAAAAGAAAATACATCATAATAATGACAACCAGACTATCACATAGTAGAAGTGAGGCAGTAGTAGACTAGATGATAGATAGTTGATAGAGAGTAGTGAAGATGGCAAAATTTTGTGAGGTAATAATCTAGAATATTTGAAGAATGACATTTTTTTTTATCCTTTTTTCTTTTTCCAGCAAACATCATTCTTCCAGCTGTTGTATGCAGGTTGGCCTGTAAGTATTCAGTACAGAATTAAAGTTTTGCAGGTCTGGATGAGTGTCGGAGCTGGCTTACAACGAATCCTAATGTTAACTGTATCTTCTAACTGATTTAGAAGAAACAATTCATGTATTTATAGAAATTTTTCAAACTAATTTTACACCTGCAAAAACTACGAGAATGGCATGAATAGCAAATCACAAACGATTCAAAGTTGTCTTGTATCAACACAGGGAATTTAATCTGTTCAATTTAATAGTGACAATTTAGTCTCATCTTTAAAGGGAAGTTAGTGAGAGAAGCAGACATTCTCTACTGGAAAAAAACTAATACAGGATGTTTCCATGAGTCTTCCATTACAGATGCATTATATGAAGCGTTCACTTAACACTGTAACCTGAACACAGTTACCTCTATGAAATATCAGTTGCATGTCCAGGCGCATCATCCTCAAATTAGGTTCTGTTTTTTCTTTCTTTATCTTCAGTCATATTGTGATGTTGACTGACTTGGCCACTTTGAACATACCGCCCTGCTATCTAAGTTATATTAAAATTAAATTATTAATTTGAATTATATTTTGAGGAAGAGCGGCACGGTGGTGTAGTGCTTAGCACTGTCGCCTCACAGCAAGACGACCCGGGTTCGATTCCCGGTCCGGGCCGTTCTGTGTGGAGTTTGCATGTTCTCACCATGCTTGCTTGGTTTTCTCCGGGTACTCCGGTTTCCTCGCACAGTCCAAAGACGTGCATGTTAGGTTGATCGGTCACGCTAAATGTGAATGTGTGCATGATGCGTGTTGGCCATGCGATGGACTGGCGACCTGTCCATGGTGTACCCCGTCTTCGCCGGATGACGCTGGGATCGGCTCCAGCCCCCCCGTGACCCCGACTAGCGGGATAAAGCGGAAGATAATGAATGAATGAATGATATTTTGAGAAAGTCATTAGAATGTCATTAATGTTCTCATGCCATTACCGTGGGTGCATTTGAACTCGTTTTGTGTAATTTCTAATTCTATACTAATAATCTCAACAGTGTTTACCCATTTACAAAATGCATTTTTGCCTGAGAATGGTTACATGCATGTTTTCTTAGATTTAATTAAAATAAAAATTATTTAAAAATGTTATTTGGGCATGTAGATTTCTGCTGCTATTTTTTTTATGTCACTGTACTCATATGTATTCATGAATTGGGTTTTTATTTACTAGTTTACTGCACATCAGCCAATTTATGCACCAGAAACACTTCATAGCAACACGGCTGATTCACACTTTCTTTCAGTCTCGTTCCTTTAAGCACTTTTGTGACTAAGTTTTAGGAGGAAATTGTTACTACGTTAAAGTTCCCCCTGACTATTGCCCCATATCAGTGGAATGTACACTCAGTCTGACTGCTGTCTTTGTGAGCCTGTAGAGAGACCTGGGTTTACCTGGGCCACCGGGAGAATCGGGAAAACCGGGCCCACAGGTGAGATACTGACTTTTAATAAAGACTGCGCTATTTGTAAGGATTACCAACTACAGTACATTTGATTTCTCTGTTCTTCTTCATTCAGGGACCGCCAGGTGATCCTGGACAAAGAGGACCATCAGGGCATGTGGGAGATATGGTAATCCCTATAGAGCTGTGTACATATGACATATAATCTCATTTCACAGTCAGATAAGAAGTCAAAAGACAGATGAGACAGACACATAGATAAAGAGAAGCTAGGGTCTGCTATCATTATCAGTTCAACAGTTTACTTTAAGTTCTCTGACACAGGAAAATATTCAGGACAGGGGGCTTGTGCTTTGTGGTTGCCAGGTGACATGGGATGCTGGATTTTTTTTTTTCTGTCTTATTAACTTTGAGAAAGAGGGAAAAGAGAGGCTGGTAAGGGAATAACTGTTTATAGCTGCTAGTATGTAAGTGATAACAGGAACAAACTTGTTTCACAGACTGTTTTCCAGAGGGCAAGACAGTGAAACAGTGAATAAATATAAATAAATATATATTTACAGCTCTCTAATGTTTGTGCATTCAGTGTAAATGACAACATAAACTAAATCGTTTCGCTGAACGGATAAAATGCACAAGCGCAAGCTGTTATAGCAAAGTAATAAAATTTATGGTGGGAATACTATCTTGACTTTGGATCAGGCTACATAACAACAATTATTTCCCTATAACCATACACCTCAACATGTTTCTTTTTTCTTTCACTTGATGGTAACATAATGATGGGGGGAATCATCTCAGCATGATGATTTAGCCACGTTTTATACATAAAGAATAATAATATACATAAAATCATTTAATCATTTAACCACATACACACGATCTGTTGTGTCTGAG
This sequence comes from Scorpiodoras heckelii, assembly GCA_028566435.1. Taxonomy (NCBI): domain Eukaryota; kingdom Metazoa; phylum Chordata; class Actinopteri; order Siluriformes; family Doradidae; genus Scorpiodoras; species Scorpiodoras heckelii. The sequence goes on along the minus strand of JAOVVH010000026.1, from coordinate 3,690,563 downwards.
AGCACCTGTATGGTTTTTGTAGGAGTAAGTGTGACCCAACATGTGTTTGTGCCTCGTAAAGAACTCAGATGAACTGCTATGCAACAGGCCTGATGGCTCACTTAATGAACTGCAGTACCAGCAAAACAGAAAGCATTAACTTTCTGCTGCATTATTATTATGCTTATAATGCTTACATTTTGTAGAAATTTATTTTGGTCTTATTTTACATGGAGAGCAATTAGTGATACTTTTCATTTTGGCACGTATTCTGCATCTTACTGTGGAAAAGCAATATATTATGTGCATTGCATTTCACATTTTTCCACCGCTTTTCACTTTGGCACTAATTCGTCTCCGTAATTTTACATTATGCTTTACCAGGAAAAATATTCACATGTAGAAATACAGTAAATCGGTAGTTCATATTTAGTTCTGCAACATATTCTGCAAAATTCTTGATGTTGGTTGCTGCATTATATGTGTTAAAGTTTATATACACTTGGTTACATTCATTAACCCTTTTCTCAGGTACACCTGCTGGTGCAGTATGCAGAGTAAAGTAAATTAAAACAAAACTCAGCTAGTCACGTTAATGGGAAACTGGAAAGCATGAAGTCCTCTGTTTTGAAGACTTATCATGGCAGAAAGCTTAATAACAATTAGCTTTGGAATAGATCCTACACTTTCTTACTCCTGTTCTGTTTATGTTTATGTACATTAAATGCACTCGGTGATCATCATCTGGCAAAACACTCAGTCTAGTCTATATAAGCATGGTCCATCGCTTTCAGCTGAAAACCCACAGCTTGTTTTTAACTCGAAATGTACAGTACAAAAATCTATCATTCTTAAGTCTGTAAGCACATGCACACAAACACAACCATGTACATGTAGTTTTCACAGTTTATAAACTATTTTCCACATAGACATAAAGATTTATAAAAGAGTAAACTGAATGGAGAGATGTCTGAACCATCATGCATTAACTGCAGTGGCGCACTGATACTGGTGTGCACAATGTGGCAACTATTACTGGAGAATATTTTCCCAAGATTACTCCATAATTAGTTAATTTACGCCAACGCATAATTATCAATAATAACATGCAAAACCCCTCTTGATTTTATTTGTGCAGTGTAATTATTGTCAGAGCAATGGTTGTGATGGTGCTTTTAGCAAGTGGCAGGCCAAGGTGAATGGATTCTTTCTTGATAATTATGATAATAACTGAGGCGCAGTGTGTAGCGCTGTCGCCTCAAAGCAAGAAGGTCCCGGGTTCAATCCCCGGGTGGAGTGGTCTGGGTCCTTCCTGTGTGGAGTCCGTATGTCCTCCCCATGTCTGCGTGGGTTTACTCCGGGCACTCCGGTTTCCTCCTATAGTCCAAAGACATGCATGCTAGGTTAATTGGTGTCTCTAAAAGTGCCATGAGTGTGTGTGTGTGTCCTACGATGGATTGGCGCCCTGTGTAGGGTTAATCCTGCCTTGCACCCTGTGCCGCCGGCTAGGCACCGGCAAAAAAGTTTGAGGAGAGGTTCTTTATCAAATAGCCATTTGACAGGGGATATTACCATATATCACTAATGATTAGCTAAAATAATAATAAAATTTATAACATAAAAATAATAGCAATAATAACATTTAGAGAATGGAATTAAATGTAAATCATACATTCAAATTACAATGCATAATTTGAAAGCAGGAGTAATGAGAGATGAGTCGGAGACATAGTCCTGACAGCAGTATATAATTAATATTACTATAATTAAAATAATCTTTAACTTGTTTAAATAGGGATTTTTCTCTGGATTACTTGAAGATGTGACACCCCATTGTCCCATTGACTCCCTATTGACCTAGCCCTGGGTTTTTGTTTTCTTTTTATTACTGTAGTGAAATAGCCACCTCTTCAGTCAAAAATGAACTGAAATCATACGTACATCATAGACCAAAATGATATGTGCACTGTATTAAGCCCACATTTGCATATTCAGCTCACTGTCAGAAAGAAAAACAGTATTAATCTGTATCATTTCCTGTCATTGGGGTTTTGCATGTGTGTGTGAATCATTTCCGTAGAAATGTGCATATATTGTACCTTTAAAGCTTTACTCCAAAACTTAGTACAAGCCATCTACAGATCATAAGTTCGAATCATGACAATCGTGACAAACCATCCATGGGAGCAAAATTGGCCTTGCTCTCTGGGTAGCCAATCACAAGCATCTGTGAGCTCATGTATCCAGAAGAGGGCAGACAGCACTTCTCCATTACACTGCCTTGAGATGCAGCATGAGCAGCAGTTAAAAAAAAATTGCTCTTAGCTAACTTCACATGTCCTTTAAAAATTATTTTAAAGACTCATTATATTTCCAGGTGAAAAATATGATAGTACAGATTACAGATTATTAGTGTTCTGAGAGCTGAATGCTATATCCATTATGGAGTGGTTATACCAGTATAAGGATCAAGAGTATTAATGACTCTCTTGATCATGTTACAATGGTCTTAGTACTTTTTTTAAAGTGAGTGGCAGAGGCAACAAACCCAGAGAGCATTTGTTCCTGATATTTCATTTGACTTTATTAAGTAGAGCGAATATGATTTAGTGATTTTTAAGTGTTAGAAAGTAATTTCGTTGTTTCTGCTATACTGCAGGGTGACCCCGGCCTACCAGGTGTCCCTGGCTTACCAGGGATTCCTGGGAAAGATGGTGAAAATGGCCTAAAAGGAAAACAGGGTACTCCTGGAATACCTGGTCCAAAGGTAGAGTAATGCCATGTTAATTGATCAACATTATTAACAAATTGCACCGAACACATTACACTATAATACATTTAATTGCTTTCTTTTATGGTCAATTCTTTAACATCCTCAGGGCCCGCTTGGCTATAAAGGAGAATTTGGCTCACCTGGTGAAAAAGGAGATGAGGTAAGATGAGATAAAAGATGTGCTTATTGGTATGGATCAAACATAGTCCTGACAAAAACAAACAAAGCAATGCTATTTTGTGCATAGGGACCTACTGGAGCAGAGGGTCCTAGTGGAGATGTAGGGGAACCTGGAGAGAAAGTAAGGTGTATTCTGAATAAACTATTTTATATAGTTCTGAAGAAGGCAACAACTACAGTAGTTAACCATTCAGAGTGTATGTGGCATGGTTAATGGTTTGGAGCTGTCTCCATCTAGTGGTTAAATGTATTGGCGCTAAAAGGTATTAACATTTTCTTGTGAAATAAGAATTTAAAGTACTTTTCATTTGATGTTATATCATTTATATTCTGATTTAGGGATACAAAGGGCTTCCTGGGCCACCTGGTCCTACTGGCCCTCAAGTAAGTGTCTAATATCACTCTGTCCTTATTAATGTCTTTATGGCAATATAATACACGCCATCCATAAAAGTTAAATTGCCTTTAATTGCAGGGGCCCCAGGGGATTAAAGGGATTGAGGGCCTTGAGGGCCCTTCAGGGACAGATGTAAGTAAAACTACACACTTCAATATGACACAGACTAGCTTCATGGATCAAAGTTTCTGTCTCCATGTCAGATTTCCTGACTAGTCGAAAGTTTCAAAGCATCCTAGTGGCTCAGTTTTACAAAGTACAGCATGGCACTGTGTACATTTCAATTAACATTTATTTCCATCTCTTGTCTGTATTACAGGGGGATGATGGGTTTGATGGCCCACCAGGTCCGCCAGGTCCACCAGTAAGCAATCTGAACAATTAATAAATAATATTCCTAGCTCTATTGATTCTATTCACATTTACATTTTATGGTCATTCAGCAAACACCTGAGTCAAAGAATCTGTCTGGGATCCAAACTCTCAGGACCAGATGTTACTGTGCCTGGCCCAGTTAGGATGCTCTGTCTGAAAATCCTAACACTTCTATCCTATACTTTGCATAAAAACGGTTAATAGGAAATGTATCTGGACGTCTCAAACTCAAAAGCTTAATCGTCATACTTATGTATTTAAAGAAGGACTGCAAAAACGTCCAGCACAGTGACAGCGTGGAGAAATTAAAATTGCAGATAATTATATACTGTATGTACTGTCTGTTTGATTTACTTATTTAAGTTTGGGAAATTACTCATGGCCAATTTTTCATAGAATGTTTAACATCTCCGAACGTCAGGTGACAATTAGCAGCATGCGTGTTTCTCCGAGCAGAATGGCTAAAATCAGGGACTCCACTTCAGCCTGCTTAAAGAGAACGGCTTCATGAGCTTGTCCATTAACCCATGGGCATGCTGTTAGAGAAGAGTACAAATTAAGCAAAACATGGGCACAATTTATAAGTGCATAATGAAAGTGCATCCTGCTGACACGTTACAGTTTTGTGACCTCATTTTTAACCTCTGTGATTTTTTTTTCGCACTTTCTTCTAGTTCCTCATGCCAAAAAATATGATGTACTGTATCAAGTGCTCGGTCATAGACTGGCAGCCATTAAATCTTGGTGGAAACCATATTGTTAGATTGAGATATTTTCTGCGACTTGTTTTGTACTTTGACCCTGTCCACTAGTACAAACCCTGTCTACTAGCATTCTGTTGTCTGAAAATTTCACACCAAATAAATGTCCTGTTTCGAAATATTTACACAGGGCCCTCCAGGTATGACAGGTTCTGTAGGTGCTCAGGGAGTAAACGGCTCACGGGTGAGTCTTCACGTGATTTTTTTAAAAACGTGATCTTATGATTCCTCGTATTCATCTCGTTCTGCGAGATAAGAAGCTCAGGGCCGTCTCCTGCGGCGTCTGACTGTGTCATTTTCTGCTTTGCTTTACAGGGGGAGCCTGGGCCTGCAGGAAGCACCGGTCCGCCAGGGCTCCAGGTATGTGATTAACATCACAATCCTCCTCTTTTGAAAGAAACATTCGCTGTCAAAAGACTAACATCCATATCATCTCTGTGCCTTCGACAGGGTGCTCATGGATTGGAAGGACAGAGTGGGCCTCCAGGGCCACAGGGCCCACAGGTGAGCCCTTGCTTTTTATTGTAACATTAGAGTCAGAAGTCTGTGCTACAATGTTAAGCATTCCTTTCTATTGTGTGATAATCTACTGGAGTTATAATGGAAACAGAAAAGGTATTTAAACTAGCATAATCTAGCTTGTTAGTTAGTTAGCTCATTAAGTGCATGATTATAGACAAGGGATGTGCAAGGAGATGTACTGAGCATAGAAAGTCCCTGAGGACGGGACAAGTCTATAACCTTGTTTTCTCCCGGTGATGTTGCATTGTGGTTTGGTGCATTGTGTTTAAAGACAAGCGCTTTCCATTATATAAAAGACTAGGCAAGACTAGTATTAACTAGCTACCTATGGATAGAACGTACGTATTCATGTAAATAAACAACATAACAGTCGAGATAAATATGGCCAGTATGTTACTACAGATCCATTCCTGCCACAGTATATCATCTCTACCCGTTACATAACGAGATATTAGCTACAATAGTATTTGAAGCAAGGACACACACCTACAAGAAATGACACAACTTTAGCTAATCTATCTCCAAATGGCACGGATGTAAGCTATTTCGCAATTCTCTCCAACTATCCCAAAATGACTAGTTTGCGAATAAATGTTTCAGATGCATGTATGTCACAGAACGTCCCTGCATCGCTCACTGTTTGCTAGCTAAGGGTAGCTAGTAAGATTGAAATTTGGCTAGTCAGTCAGACAGTCGGTCAGACAGCCTCGTCTAGGCCGCCCCACTAGGTTGTCTGGCAAAAAAAAAAAGCATTTTGGGGTTGAAAATGTGGACTAAAAAGCAGGTTGATAGCCTTATATTTTAGTAAACTAGAAGTAGCCTTATATTTTGGGACTAAGAATAAAGACTGAAGCTTGAGCAGAAAATTCTGTGGCATTTATGATATTGTAATGTGTGTGTGTGTGTGTGTGTGTGTGTGTGTGTGTGTGTGTGTGTGTGTGTGTGTGTGTGTGTGCAGTGTCCTTTCTCATGCTTTTATTACGCTGTTTATTATCGTAATAAACAGGCCATATAAAATCCGGTCCTCAAGATAATTACTTAATACTTGAGATAAGCAGTCTCCTCTGTGGGCAGGAAAAAATTTAATCTGGATGCAGTATAGTTTTAGTGTAAAATTCACTTGAACTGAATAAACTTGGTGGCATTTACCTACAAATACCTACAAAATGCTGTAATGGCAACAAATTTTGCTCGCAATGTTTGACGTTTATTAGATACCCCAGATAAATATGGCATATTTGAAACAACTGTTTATTCCACAAATCAAGAGATTAAGTCCAGTTAATGGTGCTACGTCAAAATAAGGGAAACGAGCCTGAGCTGTTATATTATAAATCCAGACATATACAGAGGATGTGTGTTTTTATATGTTCACAGGGTCATCCCGGCAGAGAAGGCATAACTGGCCCGAAAGGAGATCCTGTAAGCACTTGTAATCTTAGCCACCCTTTTTTTTTATCATAATTTTGTATATTTTTCAACTTTATAGTAGGTCAAGCGAACGTTTAGACGGCATGTCTGTGTTTTAGGGACCTATCGGGCTGACAGGACTTCGAGGAGAGCCAGGATTTGAGGGCCCCATGGTAAGTACTACAATATGTCTAATTCACTTTCATGTTTTCGAATGGACCTTCCAGAGCCAGCGCTGCAAACTTCCTATGTAATAATCTTCAGATTTAAAGTATTATCCGGCTTTCTCCTTTCCCTCTCGAGGTCGTATTTAATCTTACAATAGGTCACTTCAATGCCTGTGCTGTAATCTTTGTTGAACGTTAGAGGATGCTCCTGGAATACGCTTCTTTAAATGATTTCCCAGGAGATGGCCACATTGTTACATATGAAAGGGTTTCCAGTGAAACTGTAAAACGTGACGTGACAATTTCCCCATGTGGTTTGTATTCAACTGTGATAGCTTTCATTCGTGTCACTGATATATGACAATGAGTGCCAGACCAGCTGTCCTTGATTATCCTATTAGCATGGTCGTAGATCTGGATAAAGTAAAATCATCACTTCTACAAATGCTTTCTGAAGCCGCACAAACAGAATGTGTTGTTTGATGCCATCCGAGAATCCACCCAACTGCATACTAATGATACATGCTGTCCAAACAGCTTGTTTGATTAGAACCAAACATTTAATCATTAATTAGTAATTGTGTCACCGTTCGCAGTCAAATCCCCGAGAACGATCCTTCATGTCACGTTTAATGGGCACGGTTATGCAGTTGCCTTTGGGAAATTGCAGTTTAAATGATGCCCGATATTTTGCTGTCACACCTGCAGGATGAATCTCACATACAGATTAATTTCAGTGTCCCTGGAGGTACTAGCCATGAATGATTCATTACGAATTAGGGTGAGGGGTACAAAAAAAAAGAGCCTTCACAAAGCAATGAAAACATTTGTGTGTTTTAAAAGATTTTTTTTAACATCCAGGTCACGAAAGGAGCTCTGCTGAAAGTATGGTTAGTTGTCAGGTTGTTTAATTTTTACTAGCAAATTGAAATGAGTGCAAATTTAAGCACCTGGTTTGGTGTATGGACAAATCTGTATCTGAACGATGAACAACGCGGCGTCAAAACAATCAGTGATTTGAGTGCAATTTATGAATTTATGATTTGAGTGCAATTTATGAATGAAATAGAAAGTTTTCCTATTCTTTTTGTACAGTCTATCCTCCTCATATACATCTAATGTACTGAAACAAGGAGCAAGCCAATAAAAGGAAAGTAGTTATCTTTAAGGAATGAAGTAAAGACAATGAAGGAAAAATAAGTGTCACTGAAGCTGAGATAAAACCGAGCAGAAAATTTAACTACTTTCCAGCTTCAGCTAGCAATGTGTATATATATA
>JAOVVH010000026.1:3650369-3672548 GCA_028566435.1 Scorpiodoras heckelii | reverse complement strand
CAACATCACTGTCTGACCTCACAAATGCACTTCTGGAAGAATGGTCAAAAATTCCCATAAACACACTCCTAAACCTTGTGGAAATCCTTCCCTGAAGAGTTGAAGCTGTTATACCTGCAAAGGGTGGGCCGACATCATAATAACCCTATGGATTAAGAATGGGATGTCACCCAAGTTCATATGCGTGTGAAGGCAGACAAGCGAATACTTTTGGGAATATAGTGTATAGTGCGTATATATACTTGGAAAATGGATGACTTATTTTGTTTCTGTTTAAAGGGTCCAAATGGCCCAGCTGGAGAGAGAGGACTTCCAGGACCGCAAGTAAGATTGCTAATGACAAACATAATCCCCATAGTGACTACAGTGTGGTTTATAATGCAGAGGAGGAACTGTTTGTTTGTAATGCAAATGCGAGTATTGCTATCAGCTTTCAGTTCTTGTACATTCTCATTACATATTGCATCTCCTCAGGGCAGACAAGGACATCCTGGACCTCAAGGAATAGCCGGAGCACATGTAAGTCAAGTTTTATGGATTTTTTTTCTTTCCTTATGCTTAACTTTCCTAGTTCCTATGATAGATGGATTTTTCTTCAACATACCAATCTTTCTGCATTAGAAATAATAAATTTTTAAATACCATCATTTTACATTTTAGTACAAATATATTTTACTGTGCCTTCACGTAATAAGGCTTTATCTTTTCTGAAAGAGGCACAGAGAACAGTGCTTTTCTGTCTGAAAATATTGGGGTTAATATACCACTTAAGTCTTCGCAAACTCTTGAGATGTAGCCTTCATTTTTCAGCCAGTTCATTAAGGATACCTGAAAACGGACCAGCCTTTGGGTTTAGACATGCAGCCTGCCTAGTCTGCAGCCTCATTTAGCAAACTGGATGCCAGCAAATACATGCATAAATCATTCAAAAGGGAATTTGCCCAAGAAATGTGTTATTCATAAATACCCAGTTTAGAGAATGTTCATATCCTATGGGAACCACTGAGTGTGTGTAAATTTATGCATAAGGGAAACTCACTAATGTGAACTCTGACTGATTGACTTCCATCGGTATAATTGGCGAGTTACTGCAAGCTTGTATATGGATTACGTTGTCAAGTTTAAACCACTTATTTTTTCAGTTGTACACACAAATGTAATGAACATTTAGTGAAAATCAGTCACTTCGTATTAATGACTTGAAAGAAAGCAATCTATAACAAATCCTTTAAGACAAATAAATGTAACCATTCACTTAGGAAAAAAAATAACGGTGCCCTAGAATGTTTTTATCAGTGCTGTCAATTTAAAGTTAAAGAATTAATCACGATGAAAAAAATTAACGCCGCTAAAAATTTTAACGCAGATTAAAAATTAGTTACATTATGCAAACCAGCAGCGCCTTCATTGAACACAATGCTGAATGTTGGGATCTCCTAGCTCGTTAGCGATACCGTTTTTGTGCTGCTTTTTTTTATGTTACATCGGTTTAATGAGCGACGGAGACGACAAAGGCAACGGATTCGCATAACACATAACCAAACTCCTTCCCTTCCATTGCGGGGGCGGTAAAATCGAATCAGCCAATCATGTAGCAGCAGCACAACTGAACTTAAGTTTAAGTTTTAAAAAATGAAAAGACATTAATCATCTTTAATATTTCACTTTTATCAAATAAAGTCAAGTGAATAATGAGGCAACATTCAACCGTCATTTCCTTAAAATAGACCAGTGATAAACAGCAACAACATTTTCAATGGCCCTACGATGCCGACCTGCATGTTCAACACAAATCACAATGTGCATTAAAACCGCGTTTAACAAGCGATTAAAAAAAATGGCTATGCCATGAATGCAGTTGGTAATTTACAGCTGATTGTGAGCAGCATTTAGAAACATGAATGTATATATTGGGTGTGAGGCAGGCGTACACTTGGGATTGGACACCAGTCTATCATAGGGCACTATGCACACGCACACAATCACAATACACTACAGTATATGGACAGAAGTATTCGGACACACCTCTTAATCATTGAATTCAAGTGTTTCATGAAGTTCCAATGCCACAGGTGTATAAAATCAAGCACCTAGCCATGCAGACTGCCTTTACAAACATTTGTGAAAGAATGGGTTATTCTAAAGAGCTCACTGAATTCAAGTGTGTTACTGTAATAGGATGCCACCATTGCAACAAGTCAGTTTGTGAAATTTCTTCCATCCTAGATATGAGTTGATGGTTGATGATGATCAACTATGAGTGGTATTATTAAAATGTGGAAGCTTTTAGGAACCACAGCAACTCAGCCATGAAGTGGCAGACCACATCAAGTTACAGAGCAGGGTTGCAGAGTGCTGAGGAACATAGTGCATAATAGTCACCAACGCTCTGGTGTCTCAGTAACTGCAGTGTTCCAAACCTTCTCTGGCATTAACATCAGCACAAAAGCTGTGCACCGGATGCTTCATGGCAGGGATTTCCATGAACGAGCAGCTGCATGCAAGTCTTACATCACCAAGCACAATGCCAAGTGTTGGATGGAGTGGTGTAAAGCACGTAGCCACTGGACTCTGGAGCACTGGAAACATGTTCTGTGGATTTATGAATCAAGCTTCTCTATCTGGCAGTGTAATAGATGAGTCTGGGTTTGGTGAATGCCAGGAGAACGTTACCTGTCTGACTGCATTGTGCCAACTGAGAGTGATTATTGGAGGAGAGATAATGCTATGGGGTTGTTTTTCAGGGGTTGGCCAAGGCCTCTTAGGTTCAGTGAAGGGAAATCTTAATGCTTGTCAACATAACAAGACATTTCAGACAATTGTATGCCTACAACTTTGTGGGAACAGTTTGGGGAAAGGCCTTTTTCTGGCTAATTATCTTGGACAGTCCAAGATTGCCACCACCTACTGGTTTTGAGAGGAAGGTGGAAGGAAACTGCCAGACAGGGAGAACATGTGAAACTCCACATAGACAGTAACTCAAGCTCAGTCACCACATTTTTCAGAAACAAAATTTAAACATACTTCTCTCATAGACCAGTGTGACTTATTATCCATAAAATACGGTAACTGTAGGTATACACTCCTTTCTTTGCTTCAGGGTCCTCCTGGGCTGCAGGGAGCTGATGGGATGATGGGAAGACCAGGACCTGATGGCAGTAAAGGAGCTCCAGGAGATCCAGGCCCAGGAGGGCCTCCAGGTATTCCAGTAAGTCTTGTTCTCATACAACACTTATATCTGTATACAATTTCTGCTGCGTGATGGTGTGTGTGGCCATTGGTATGTTTAATAATGTACATGTTAAAAGTGATACATTATTTCCCCCAGGGCTTTCGAGGTGAAAATGGGTTGCCTGGACCAGCAGGGGAGAAAGGGGAGAAGGTGAGATTACTCACCTAGAGCCTAAGAGCCTAAGTCCTGTTAATCTTCATCTGTTTGTATCAGTTACATGAAAATGTGTGTGAACTAACAGGGAACACTGGGTCCTCCTGGTGATATGGGGCCTATTGGACTTGAAGGCGAACAGGTCAGATTATCAGATATTACAGTATTTCACAAAAAAAGGGTGAGATTTTTGCCACCTTTTAGTAATTATGAACTTTTGCGTTCCTTAGGGTCCGCCAGGTCTAGTTGGACCAGAGGGGCCATTGGGGAGAAAAGGGGATCAGGTCAAGTGATAAACGTTTCTGTGCAAAATGGATTAAAGATTATTGTACTACATAAATCTTGGACTTGAGCTTTCTGACTGGTCTTGTTTATTTGTAGGGAGAACGAGGCCTCTGTGGTAACATTGGTCCTCAGGGACAGAAAGGAGACAGTGGTCCACCGGGTACGAAAGGTCTGCAGGGCCCACCGGGGCTACTGGCTAAAGAGGTGAAGGTTTTTTTTCCTTCAGCAGACCATATCATCAAGGTCTGTGTGAATACCGTATGTTTAAAGTCTGTAATCTTGTCTCAATGAAGGGACATATTGGTAAGCCTGGAGATCCTGGCAATCCTGGGCCTGAAGGGGAAAAAGTGAGCATTCTTTTTTTATTTTATTTTTTTTAAGATAAACCACATAATTTGTACCATTTGTTTTGACAATATTTGACATTCAATACATATGAAGACTTTTGGGCTTGGTGGGGGTTTTTTTCAGGGTGAAAGAGGCCCTCAAGGGATGACTGGTTTAGAAGGTCCCTGGGGAGCTGTCGGGGAAAGAGGAGAGAGGGGACATAAAGGGGACAAGGGCAGCATTGGCTTTCTGGTAAGAGCAAAAATGCCATGGATGTGCTCATTTATCTGGAAAAATGGTGTTTTATGTTTATATGAATATAACACTGCCCACCTTATTCTCAGGGTGAGCCAGGTCTTATGGGTGGAGTTGGATTTATTGGGTTGAAAGGGCTTCCTGTGAGTGATTTTTTGTTAAATTAAATTTGCATAAATTAGGATTGTTTTGAAACAGTGTGATTCATAATTAACAATTTTGTTAATGTGATCTTAAAAAACCCTATTCTTTTACCAAGGGTGAAGTGGGACTACCAGGACCTGTAGGGGCAAATGGGCCACCAGGGGACAAGGTACTAAATTTATTTGACAGTTTTACAGTCAGCTATGACGTCAGTGTCTGTAGACAATAGCTTTAGTCACATGACACTGCTGTCAGGAATCTCCAATGGGCATTAAGTTAAGGTGCACACAACTAAATACACTTTCTGAAAAGGTATGCAGCAGGGTAGTCACATTTTGTAGGTCCTTTGTACCGTTGGTACATAACTTTCAACTGGGAAATTGTATGCAGTGTACCTTCAGCTCATTTCATGAGCATAATTAGACCACCGATGTAACTTTAAGGGTAAATTTCTATTCACTGCGCATTTAGAAGAAAAATGTACCTGCACATAACTTTAGATAATGAACTAGCTCATGAGCCTGGCTTGTAACTCACTTACTCACACAGTCACTCACTCATTCAGTCACTTAGTCGCTCACTCAGTCAGAGACTCACTCACTTAGTTTGTCATACACTTAGTCACTCATTCATTGACCAGTCAGTCAGTAAGTCAGTCACTCACCCATTGACTCAGTCATTCATATACTCAGTCACTCACTCATTCACTCTCTCACTGTCTCAGACAGTTACTTCCTTAGCCACTCAGTCAGTCAGTCACTCACCCACAGACTCAATCATTCACTTAGTCACTCACTCATTCACTCACTTACTGACTCAGTCAGTCACTCACTCAGTCACACATTTATCAGGCTGAATTCTCCATGGGAGAAGCTCCTGCTCAAGTGGCTTTTTTTTGCCATCTTTGCATTTGCATGACTTTAGGTTTTAATTCATTTTGAATAGAATTTTGATCATATTGTAAATCCCTGTGACACCAGTGATTTTTACCAAATTCTGCCGATTAAAAGCTGCTAATAGTCTATAAACAGAAAGACAAAACAGCTTTTTATTCCTATAAAGCATCCTTTATTCTGTACGCTGTTTTGCTTTTGTTTTTCTTTCAGGAAAAGCATTCTTGTCAAAAGAAAAAAAAAATAACATATTTGAATTAGGACAGAATCTTATTGTCAAATCTAAAAATATTTAGGTCAGTCACCCAAATGTTAAACCCAAATCATGCAAAAAAACCCCAAAAAAACAATAGCACCAGAGTGCTCTGAATGAGAAATGCGTAGCATGGGTGACATAGTGTCCTTGTTATGACAGTGTATCCTGTTATGTCGTGGCCCCAGCACTGCAAAATTTTATCTGTCTTTGGAATAGGGCAATAATAAATTCATGCTTACAGCAAGTCAGCACATTTTACTTTTGCCTGACTTCCATGCATTCAGTGTGTTTGCTTATTAATTTTTTTTTTTTTTTTTATCTGATCACTAGTAAAATACCAGATGGCACATTTACTTTAAAAGACCATTTAATGTAACCTGGACTTCTCAAATTCTGTATTCGTTTAAGAAAGCACCCAGTGAAACACATAGGTTTTGACTATCAGTAATGATAACGTAGGGCGACACGGTGGCTCGGTGGGTAGCGCTGTCACCTCACAGCAAGAAGGTCCCGGGTTCAGTCCCTGGGTGGAGTGGTCTGGGTCCTTTCTGTGTGGAGTCGGCATGTCCTCCCAGTGTCTGCGTGGGTTTCCTCCGGGCACTCCGGTTTCCTCCCACAGTCCAAAGACATGCATATTAGGTTAATTCTTGTCTCTAAAGTGCCCCTAGTGTGCGAGTGTGTATATAAGTGTGTGTGCCCTACGATGGATTGGCGCCCTGTCTAGGGTTGATCCTGCCTCGCGCCCTATGTTGCCGGCTAGGCACTGGCTCTCCTGTGACCCTGGGGACAGGAATAAGCGGTTAAGATAATGATGATAATGATAACGTAATACCAAATAGCCAACTCCTGTCAAGGGCTGATGGGCGCAATAAAAAATATGTATATATATATTTCATGTAATCCCTAAACCGGATATAGTCAACATACATGTTTGCTTTTACTCCCAGGGGCAGATGGGGCCATCTGGATTTCTTGGCATACCTGGAAATTCTGGGCCTCAGGTATGAACTCCTGAATATTCTTTAAATATAAGAAGTCATGCACAATGGTGCTTTTCCATTAAAATAAAAAGAAAATTTTTATTTTTCCATCATAAAAACAATATATATAATTGTATGTGGATAATGTCTGTGTTTAAATTAGGGAATAGCTGGTGTGTCAGGAGTGAGAGGAGACACCGGAAAGCCTGGACCACAGGTTAGCATCTGCTACTGTTATCCGTTAATGTTTGCATAATTTGCATAATATCAATTATTTGTCTTTAATTGCATTAAATACAGGGTACTGAAGGGCCTGAAGGTCCTAAAGGAGATCTTGGCCCTAAAGGCTATGCAGGGCTGGATGGAGAGAAAGGAGATCCAGGGAACCCTGGGGAACCAGGGGAGCAGGTAAGAGACCACGATGAGCTACTATAACTTCTTGTTATTAGAAATTCTGCTTAATTAACGCTGTATATAAATGTTTAAAATGTTTATGTATGATCTCCAGGGAGCAGAGGGCCTTCCAGGTATTCAAGGACCCCCTGCAGTGCCTGGTCTAGAGGTTTGGATTTCGTTTATTTCCTTTCACACAATTCAGGCCATTTGCATGTATTTGTTTATACGCTGGCAACCATCGTATGACAGACTGTGTCTCAGGGTATGTACTTCTCAATTTCTGATCCCCAGGGGCCCCCGGGAGAGTCAGGACTTCAGGGACCACCAGGTCCACCAGGAGTCCAGGTAGGTGTACATTAGAAGTATACGAAGGAAAGGTTTTTAATTAATGAATTTATTTATTTATTACATTATGGTCTAACAACACTAGATTAACCTGAGAGAGCTCAGCCTTCTCTTTTGTCAGTCACATGACACAGATACCAGAGAGAACGATAGACGGCAAGGCAGGGAGAGAAATGAGTCAGAAACTGACACAGAGACCCCATTTCCTTTCATAACTGGATGCACATTTGTCTGCTATTCTGCTTAAACAGTGTAGGCTACTTGTTGATTTTACTAAACGCTGTTTAATATTACCGCAACATGGTAATCGACAGGTGCCTCAAATCTTCACAAGCTAGCTGTTACTTTAAGCTAGCTGGCAAGCTTAAGTTACACTGTTACGCTGACTAGCATGGTTTGAGCAAAATATAAGAGCAATGCAAATTACATCATGAGTAATTAATGCAAGCTAGTTTGATCATTTCCTGATTATGCTATCATTAATTAATTCCTGTGTGTATTTTAATATTGTACAATGTAAACGGATTCCTTGTTAATGTAACTATTAAAAGGTTAATAATTAATTCATTTTAATATTTTCTCATTTAGTGGTAGCCTAAGAACCACCATTACAATATTTGATAGTGACGCACAAGAGCGTGCACTTAGGTTTTACTGTCATCACACACAATCAGAGCAGAGGGTTGTCCGCATCCATCACTTAGTCATATTTTATGTGCAAATGCTTTCAGAAATGATGGAATCAGCATTCTGAGTGAGGATGTTCGCCCAGCTCCGTGACACACACCTCACACAAATGAAATTAAATCATTTGAATTAATGACATATTTTTTTCAGATCACGTAGAGGAAAAAATTAAAGTCACTCAATGTTGATGGAAAAAGGTTTTTTTTTTTAATTCGCAGTTAGTGCTTTGTTGCGCCGCTCCACCAGGCTTTTATGACGGCCTGAATTCTCTGAGGGGTGGATTTACCTAAAGAAAAACAATATTCTCCATCAAGCTGGTTCCAACTTTCTTGTGGAGCCTTGTCATGAACCGTTTTTTTAATTTCCACCATACATTACCTGATATGCCTTTCCGGAGTAAAGGAAAACATCCATCCATCCATCCATCCATCCATCCATCCATCCATCCATTGTCTTCTGCTTTATCCCGCTAGTCGGGGTCATGGGGGGTTGGAGCCAATCCCAGCATCATCGGGCAAAGGCAGGGTACACCATGGACAGGTCGCCAGTCCATCGCATGGCCAACACACACTCACGCACACACGCATTCACATCTACGGCAATTTTAGAGTGACCGATCGACCTAACATGCATGTCTTTGGACTGTGCAAGGAAACCGGAGTACGTGGAGGAAACCCACACAAGCACGGGGAGAACATGCAAACCCCACGCACAACGGCCCGGACCGGGAATCGAACCCGGATCATCTTGCTGTGAGGCGACAGCGCTAACCACTACACCACCGTGCCTAAAGAAAAGGCACAAATCTGTGGAATAGGAAATGTGTTCAAAATTTGAGCGTACACCTGTGCATTGATCGTTGAAGCAGTGATTGCCATCTCCCGTGGTCCTTTACCTGACATGCAACTACATATCATGAATGAGAAAATCTGATTGTTTTCTTCTAGCAATCGTCTTTATACGTTTCCTTAGAGTGGCACCGGGCAAAGGTTCCAGTATCATCTTCTCGGCCAATGCAGAATCGTGATTCATCAGTGAATATCACTTTCATCCAATCACCCACACTCCACGATTGCTTCTTTTTATCCCGCTATCACTTTCTTTTCTTCTGTGTTGGTTTAAGTGTTGTTTTGCGTCGGCGCTTCAATCTGTCTACGCCATTTCATTCAGCCATCTTCCTTGGTCTACCTGTATGCTTTCCTTTTTAACCTTCCCATGTTGTTTATACATGCACCAAATTTTAGATGCGGCTGACTGGGAACGGCAAACATCTTTTTTCCACACTCCATGTTTGATTTCCTTTTTGGACATGTTTCCTTTCAATTAGCCAAGTTCAACAGCTTGCTAAGGTCTCTAAGCACTCTGTTTTAACTGCTAATTGACTCATTTCCATTTTGTTGATCTGAAAAAGGCATTAATTAAAATGATTTCATTTTAATTAGTTTGAGGTATACTTGTGTCATATCTATGATTTGTTTATTCCTTTATACCCAGACAGAAATAACTGAATATTATATTATTTATCAAAGACTTCTTAACCACATATATTACAACAGGATAATTGGCAGCAAGATAACAAAGAAACTGATTTTCAATGCTTGGAAACAGATTTGTGTGTGTGTGTGTGTGTGTGTGTGTGTGTGTGTGTGTGTGTGTGTGTGTGTGTGCTCTACCCTTCTCTCACATAAATGTGTAAATTTATGGGAATACGAGCAACCACTAGCTAGTCATAACAGGAGGATGCCATTATTATGCTTAAGCATTTATACTTTGACGTTTCATGATCGTAACTGTCATTCAGACATGGAGGATCATCATCACTGGTGCACATAAATACTGTCTCATTCAGCGAGAACAGACGTGGGCACTTATGATATCTAGCTCTAACCCCCGGAGACATCCTAACTCCTCGGCCGCTCAGTCAGTGCAGCTAATAAAATGTTTCAGAAATGTCAGTTTCAAAATAAAGATATGGTATTATTTCATCAATGAAGATTATACTATAGCAGATGTGGAGGGGGAGTGGTGCCTAGGAGCAGATTGGTCGCACAGTGAAAAGGGTCTGTGTGGAGTCCTATGGCCATTGTAGAATGTCTCATTTGCTCCACGAGACGACGGGGTTATGCTTCTGAACCCAGGGACATCCCAGGACTACTGGATGTCGTTGGGACTGAGTGATGTAGAAGGCGATGTTCTCCTGGTGCAGTGCTCCTACTTTTAGAGTGAGCTTAGTCGTGGTGAGCGAAACGGATCCGGAGCCTATGGGCCTGGCGTCGATGGCTTGAATGCGAAATGGATGAGACATCTTGAGTGTAGAGAATTGTTGTACAGACTACAGTAAGACTACAGATGAGCTCAAGTAATTGAGTAAGTATAAATAAGCCCTAGATTTAGTACACTATCCTTCATACACTGGGAAAAAAAAGCTGATTGAATTTACTTCATATGTGTACATCAGTCCCAGTTGATTGAACTGAGTTACATTAGCACACCTTGTTTTTTTTTACATCCAGCATGATTTCATCATGTAATTTCAAAACCCTAAATTAAATAGACACATGCTGTCTCACTGAGCTGGGCTTGAAGCCAGATCGCTGGTGCTGTGAACCCGCAAGACTTACCACTGCACCGTTCTACCACACGTATCAATCACGTTAATTTAAGACTGTAGTTATTTTTATGTCTCAGCTAACATCCATATAAGATTTTAAAATGTATAATTCTGTGATTCAAGGATACAACAGGGTGTTTCTGAGCATTAGAGCTTTACAAGTGAGCAATAAACATTGGCGAAGCAGGAAAAACATTGCTGACAAGCTGCAAGATAATCCTTGTTAATCTTTCCGGTCTGGAAGCCTTCGTGTACCGGTCAAGAGTTATTTACTCTCACAATATTTAAGAGCATTGATACGATGAAGTTCTTCTTACAGACATTCATCTAACAAACTAATAGCACTAATGGTATGATGAATCCTGCAGCAAGTAACAGCAATATTTCTCTAGAATATTATATCTAATATATTAATTCAACTGTTATTTAACTAGTGTTGAAAGGTAAAAGAAACACTTAGCAGAATTATTTTTTAAATACATTAAGTACATTTCCTTTACCTGCAGTTTTGTGACGGACAATTGGTATCGATCCGTCTTTTAGGTAAAGTCTCACTGCTAGTCCTACGTTGTACTGTCCCAGGCCGAAGAAGCATCAGGCTCCAAGTTTTTAGAAAACACTAACAGATATTTGCCAACTGTACCTGAGACTTTGCCATCAAAGTGAAATCTATCAACTCAGTACTTTTGTCCTCTGATGCCGAGAGCCGACGTACTGATGCGTATTGGTGTGTACAATCGACAACATCCATTTGCCTTAGCTTTGACATAATGCTGAAACAGGTCCATGGATCAGGAGAAATAAAAAAAACAGACATCCCTTGTAAAATGTGATTTTCAAGCCACGGGTGGAGATACTCACACAGTAGGTGAAGATATTCAGATGGAGGGGCAGTATTATTCCAGTGACTTGGTTTGTGACGTAATTATGCTATACAGATTCTGAACGGAGATCTCAGTCCAACATTTTATGAAATAGGCAGCCTATAAAAAAAGGGTTTTGATGTTTCAAACTCTGTGGTGTAGTAGGCACTCCTAGTAGGCACTGTATGTGCACAAAACCTTAAAAAGTTAATTTTTCGTAATGTGTCCCTTTAAATGTTTAAAAGCAGCATTTATTGATTTAGCAAACCCGTTCTTACTTCCCAAAGTGGACCCACACAGAGAAACCCTGCATGAGTCTAAGAAATAAAATAACACCCCGAGTGTAATTTGTGAAATTGTGTCAATTTATCAGTTTTTTTAACGTTTTTTTTTCCCACCCTCTTAATGAGTTTTGATTGTTGCAGGGAAGAATGGGTCATCCAGGACCAGATGGAAGACAAGGCATGAAGGGAGAGAGGGTAAGGTCGTAGTGGCATTTTCTTTCTGGCTTAATCTCTTTGTCCTTTCCAAAGTACTTCTGCTAGTGCTTTTTCTCTTACCACAGACGGCAATATTTAAAGTCTGCACAGTGTAATAGAGCTTAGAAAGATTGTGAATGCGAGCTAATGAAAGTGCTTGTGTGTGTTAGGGAGATGATGGCATTAATGGACCACCAGGAAATATGGGTCTCATCGGTAGGAAGGTGAGCTTACCAGAATCGGGTCTTTCAGATATTTTCCACATGGATGAATGGGTTTACTATTAAGTCCAGTGAGCCATTCAAACTTCAGCTTCAATTCACTGGGGTCGTGTGGATGTGAAACTTGATTCTGCTGTAGTTTACAGTTTTTCTATCGCTTAGAAATAAAGTGTGATTCCTTTCAGCACAAACCCTGAAAGTTTAAAAGGGGTCCATTCTATTATATTATATTTATTTGCTGAAGTCATGCAGAATTGGTGTTTGGTAAATAGACAAATTTATACATAAATGATAACTGACAAGCCTTACGTCTTTTTTTCCTAAGGGAAAAAGAGGCAAAGCTGGTTTAAGGGGCACAAGAGGACCAAGAGGAGATAAGGTTGTTCTGATTACTGCATGTAAATAATGAATAATGCTTGATGTCTGACATTATTAATCAGTATTATTATTATTATTATTATTATTATTATTATTATTATAGTAGTCAATAATACTTCAAGCATCTATTATGAATTGGAAAGTTTCAACTAGAATTCCCTTGGGTGTCCAATAGGGAGAGAAAGGAGAGATGGGTGAGAAAGGACTCGCAGGATGGGAGGGGTCTATGGTAAGTCTCCTCCACCCACCCAGATCGCAGAACAGTCCACATCACGGTGGTGTAAAAGTCCTAAAAAGGGAAACCTGGCTTGTCTGCTAACAGCTTTGAAGTCCGAGCATTTTTTTTTTTCTGCCAGGGTATTGTAGGTCAGCGAGGAGAGAAGGGTGAAGAAGGTGCAAAGGGAGAAGAGGTACGGCACAGCAGACAATCTACTGAAACGTTACATTATTCATGACTATATAATATGTACTGATATCCTTTTCGGCAGGGAGAGAAGGGAGATCAGGGGCCACTTGGTCCACCGGGAAAAGATGGCTTTAAGGTAAAGGTTACTTTAGTCAGTTCAATCTTATACAATATGTCAAGTTAATGCAAGTCTTAGACACGGTGTGTGTCGAATTCTTTAGCAATTTGTTTGTGTTTTAGGGAAGCCAGGGTCCTTTGGGCCCAACTGGAGTACCAGGACCAAAGGGGGATCAGGTAACTTTGGAACATTATACGTGATTATTCAGCTGATGCTTCATCATCTGCCAAAAAACTGTTAGATTTATTAACTAGGGCTACTGACATTATCAATTTTACATTGAGGCACATATTGACTATATTTATGTCTTGAGCTATTTTACAATTTAGGCTTTTTTACAGTCAATAAATTGCTTTAAACATAGTTTTGTTTATATTAAATAGTTGTGTCCTGTCTCTAGGGCAGTACTGGTCCTTCTGGCCCAAGAGGGACACCTGGCATATCAGGACCAACTGTGAGTAGATATTTTAGAAGATGTTAGGCAAGATGAAAAAAACACCTTATGAAGATGAAGATACCATTTAAAAATGTTGCATTTTTTTACATGTACATATCATGCCGGCTTTGAAAGACTGTCATATAATAGCTAAACATGAATTAAGACCCATTATCTGTCCACCTTTTTTGGAAAATGTACTGTAGATTCTTTCTAGCGTATTGAAAATGCATCTTATGATGTGAGATAACTGAAAAAGCATGAGCATTTCATCTTAAAAAAGGACACTAAATAAGTTATTCATCACATTCGAACATATCTGAGTGACACATTTCTTATTTTGACAATTCTGCAGGGCCTGTTTGGAGCAAAGGTATGTTTTTTATTATTTTAAATAGAAGCTATGCGAGTGCTCGGTCCATGTTATTTGTGTATTTAATATAGGAAATTGCTTGTAATATTTCTGGAGATTTTTTGGATAATGTTCAGATTGTTCAGATTCAAGGTATTTTGGTCTGGACAGGAGGCCATATATAACAGCCATAACAGTGCTCTATATAACAGGCTATATACCAAATAGAGTAAAATAGTTAGTCAGCAAAAGAAAGTATATGTTGTTTTTTTTCACATTTTGTAAACTAAACTTTTCCCAGGCTGTAAAAGATAGCATGGATATTATACTGACTTATTATACTGGATATTATAATGACAAGTCCATTGTCATATTATCATAAAATCTAGTCACGGAGACAGAAAACATTTACTGTAAATCCATCAGCTGGTTATTTCTATTGATAGGCCATTTGTAAATGAAGAAAATCTATATTGTGCACAATTCTACATTACAATGAAATGAGTTGAAATGATTTGAGTAGATATCAGAGTAGCTCACCTCACCACAATTCGTGTATTTCTTTCTTCAATGTATTAATTCAAACCATAAAACATTCACAATTATGCTGCTTTGTCCCACATTTCCGCCTGTGCCAACGATCATGAAAATAAGGAGAAAGTTTTTGAGAAATGGTCACATAATGACCTTATATAATCTTGGATATTCAGAACTGTCCAACCTTAATGGTAATTTCAGTTGCAGTCTTGAAATTCTATATTTTCCAAATAATCTGTAAACAAAACTTGGTACATTTTCTTTTCTTCAACCAGAAAACACAGGATACACATTTTTTATAGTATGCATATGTATAATGGCTATTTCATCTGTATTTGCAGGGTTTGAAGGGTTTTCCGGGAGCGTCTGGTCCAGCTGGAAAGAAGGGCCTTCCAGTAAGTGTCTTACGATCATCGGCAGTTTGGTTTTATAGCCATTTATATCAGACTGCTTGGCATTCAGCTGTAATTCTTCAGCAGTAGCACTAAAGAAAATAAACAGAATATTACAAAGTGTCCTAGTCATAGGAGAGATAGTTTAACCAGAGCCTGGCTGAAAAAAGGCCCTTTTCTTCGAGGACTGTTGAATTATATTTTCACCAAGTAAATGAATATTTTATTCATGTCTTCCATGTCAAAGGCTTTTCTTTAATCATAACTCCCTGTTTGATTTGCTGTTTGATTTGCCGTTTGTTTGATTTTTTTTTTTAGGGACCACCTGGACCTCCAGGACCGCCAGGCCTGTCTGTGAACCTCACTATGACCCAAATTAAAGCAAGTCACTTCTTGTTGTTTTGTAGGTTAAAGGTAGGATCAGAGAGGCACATTTTGGCTGCCTTAACTGGGGTACAACAAGTGATGTGGATGACCAGATGTAATAAGCAGTTAGATGCAGGACACAAGTGTGTAATTTCAGCAGCTTGTTTATTTAGGGTCATCCAGAAGCACCAGCATAATCCGTTAGCAAGAAACTGGAAATGTATCTACGAGGGTGAGTCAAAAAGTATCCGCACACTGGTTATATTAAACCTTCTGTTGGACACACTGTTCAACACTTTCAGCACTTTCTGTATGACGTCGCTGTCTCCCGAGTCACTGCTGTGCAGGTTGGAATGTGTTACGTCAGTTTGTTTGTGAATGCGGTGCGAGAAACGATGGCTTCGCCACGTGTGATTTTTGCACGAAAGAAGAGCCGTGTGCAGTGATTCGTTTTTTTGTGGTCCGACGGTGTGTCTGGTGCTGATATTTATCGAAGACTTTGTGCACAGTATGGAGAAAGTGTTTTGAGGTGTTAATGCATCCCCGCTATAGTCCTGATCTTGCCCCATGAATGAAGATTCACGTCAGATGAAGAGGTGAAGACAGCGGTGCATTTGTGGCTCAAAGCTCACCCTAAGACATTTTTAATGAGGGATACGAAAGCTTGTTGACAGATGGACAAAGTGTATTGAAATGCAGGGGGGTTATGTCGAAAAATTATGGATTTGAAATCAATTTTCTGAAAATTGATTAAAATAAATTCTACGGCCAAGTGCGGATAATTTTTGACTCCCCTTCATAAATGAAATGAGACTTCAGGAAACACATCAGGAAATAGACCACTTACAGGGCAGGGGTGGTGTAACATGACCAGGAAACAAAACCGAAGCATGTGTCAGAATAAAGGCAGAAACACTGCCCAGTGCTTTGGGAAAACACAGTGTGTTCTAAGGGGATTTGTGACGCCAGAAAGCAAACAATCAAGACGCAGAAGCATCTCTACATGCCTGTCAATTCAAAAAGCTCCTCCACGTGTACTTGACCTCAATTGTTCTAGCCTAGATTGTAGATATATATGTGTTTTTAGGGTGTGGCACAGCCTGACATGGTATAAACAAATGTATAAAAGATGTTGACTAAAACAGTATGATGTATTTCCTCCTCAACAGGATCTGATGTACGTCTCAGACAAGCCCAACTACTCACTAATCCAGGTACTCTTTGATTCTCTGTACCATGACCTGAAGCTGTTAATGGATCCACCTGATGGCAGTAAAGAGCGTCCAGCCTCCACTTGCCTGGAACTGCGGCTGTGTCACCCCAACTACACCAGTGGTCTGAACCCCATCACCTCATCACGCTGCTGTTTATTTAGTCAGAGCAGACAGTGCTTTGCAGCTCCACACCGGGGTCACTTTCACTATTCAGTGTTTTTACCTTTGGTTCCTCGGCTCCTTAGGGTTGGTGTGAACCCAACAAACACAAGTGGTCCAAGACCGCCTGAGAGAACGAATGCTAGTGCACTTTGATTCAATTATGATTTGGAACAGTAACATTTTTGATATGCAAGTGTCCGAGCACAGAACTATGAATGTGCATAAAAACAAAAAATGTACATTTTTATCACATTTTCTAATTAAAAAGACACACAGTCGTGCACAATTTCCACTAATCAAAACTTCTAACAAAGACTTCCAGGATAGCATTTCTAAAAATACTGTACATACTCTGATTGGCTGAGTGGATTGCATTAGTTTTTCTAAAGTAGGGTAAAAGAAGACTGCAGTATAGCTTTGGCCTTTAGATCTAAATTGTATTATTATTTAAATCTTTATTTATTATTTAGCACCAGTTCCATGTTCCCCGAGCTTGGTCGATGTCTGTGCTTTCTATAAACACTTGCAAAAACGTACCAATATAATACTAGGCTCAGGTGCTGCAGAAGTGAATCTTTTTCTACATGCCAAAGTCAATATGCATGAGCAGTCAAACGATGATGAGCTCCTTTTTGTGCCTGTGTAGCGCTAAAGCACAGATCCTTTCTGCACATGAATGCTTTCTTTGTTTTCTGGCCTGCTTAAACCTGTACATTGGTGAACCAAAAGTACCCAGAGTTGTAATAGTACTAGATAAACAATTTAAACCTGAGAAAACACCCAGCTCATCTGCCAAGCACGTGCATACTCATTTGAAGAACTTGAAATAACTGAAATAATATATATCAGTAATATGCTTTTAAAAGCTGTTGCAACTGTTATAATTGCAGGGTTCTATTATATCGACCCAAATCAGGGCAGCCCTGCAGATGCTCTTTTGGCTTACTGTAACTTCTCTGAGTCGAAAGCAGAGACTTGTCTTCACCCCGGAACTGCACAGGTGACTGTCTCTGATTGCCAGAAGCTCTTATTGTATTATGTTATTGAGATGCTTTTCTGGGAAGGAACTCTAAACCAATTATCGTTCCCCACAGATACCCATGAGAGCATGGCTGAATGAGTCTGTGTCAGATAGTGCTTTCTACTGGCTCAGTTCTCTTGAGATGGGTTTTACGGTAAGCAAGTTTCAATATTTTTCCTGCGTACTGGCACTGGATAGCATAGGTAATGATATATTAGTAAAATGAAATGCCTTCTCTCTCCTCATTGGTCAGGTCGAATACACAGGACTCACAGTAGTCCAGGCCCGGTTTCTGAGACTTCAGAGTAACCTGGCAGAGCAGCGAGTGACCTACTCCTGCTATCCCGGACACAGACTGGGACAGACACAGCGGGAAGCACGCTTTCTCACCAGCTCAATGCGTCAGAGCTACCAGGGGGCCCTTCAGGACTGTGTGGTATAGGATATTTAATAACATTAAAGCAAATCTCCACCCGGCAACACATGAAATATTTTTATAGTGAAATATTTGTGGTACGTTTAGAGATTTTTGTGCTAATTTGCTGATTGTTGCTGAACAGAACACCGTTTTTCCGGAGACATTTAACGTTACATTGTTGTAGGACTCTGGTGTGGGTAAATGACAGGAACACTACAGGCCTTGGGAACACAATGTTCGCTTTTCAGCAAGTTTATTTTTATCGATACACATTCATGTACATGGACAGCACTCTGTCTCGCTCAAAGTTTTATAATTCAGTGTAGCTGATTAGCAATCTACGAGGGCAAACGTGAGCATGATTAGCATGAAAATTGTATCTTTGGAACCTGATCTGATGAACAGAGTGTACAGAGAGAGCTGGACAGACTAAGGGGTTAAAGTGGCGCTTTCTTTTGGACCACTGTGTTGATGAAAGAAGTAACAAATAAGTAAAATGGTGCAATCAGACTTTAGCATACGATGTGTGCGTGTGCGTGTGTGTGTGTGTGTGTGTGTTTTCAGCCTGCCAAGGAAGTGGATCCTGGGCCACGGGAGTCTGTGCTTCAGTTTGCAGATAAAGACCTACTCCCTCTGCGGGACATTGCAGTGTTTGCCAGCGGCAGCCTTTCACAGGAGTTTGGCTTCACTGTGGGACCAGTTTGTTTCAGCTAGAGTGTGAGAAAGAGAGCGAGAGACTGCTTTAACGGTTATTACCTCACACACAAGTAGCAGAAGCAGAAGAAGAGAAAGGTAAACCGTACAACATGAGAATGAAAGGAGGACCCATGGTTGGTACCCCATGTCCTTTACAGTCCTCATTACATGTTAGTGATACTTTAAGAGAGCACATTTTTATTGGCGCTCTTCAGAGAATGAACCATTATTGTTGTTTACACACATTAGCATTTTGTAAATAATATACTATGTTGTTTCATGGATTGTGGATTTATTTTTACAGCGTTTAGGTAACATGGGAAGATAAGTGCATGACATGAAGAGTGTTCATGTTAGTTAGTTTATTGGGGGTTTGACATCATGTTTTACATTGTGGATACATTCATGGCAGGAATGGTTAGTATCTGTCAACGGAGGAATTTAGTATCCTCACTTTGCCTAATATATGCGTTCTTGGACTGTGGGAGGAAACCCACGGAGACATGGGGAGAACATGCAACCTCCACGGAGAAATCAAACCCGGGACCATTTTGCCGTGAGGTAGCAGCGCTACCCACTGCGCCACCATGCTGCCCCGAGGGTTCACGTAGCCACCATGTGGTTGCACAGTGTTTAGGTGAAGAAAAGGTGAAGATCCAGATTATGTATACACTTACAATACATCCGCATTAGTATTATTATGAGCATTTCTTAAACTTTCCAATTTGCAATACAAGCTTGTATAGTAAAACAATGTGTTTTGAATATAACACAGCTTCGACCTGATCTTTAAAAGCAGTCTTAAAGACAAATGAAACAGTTTGAAATGACCTTCCCTTTATATTGCTTAGCATTATGTATGTTGTTCTTATGGTTTTAGAGCTAAATGTGATTTTTTCCAGCTCTGTGTTAATCTTATTGCTGTAAAATTGTCATGTTTGAATAAGTTTTCATTTCTCCGGTGCTAAAATGTAACATAACAGGGAAACGGAACTGCTTTGCCATACTATGTGCTATGTTTGTTACAGTTATATAGTATAAAAAAAAAGAATAAAACATGACCACGTGTGCAGTTAGAGGAAAATAATCAATGATTATGAAAAAAGCGATTGGAAATATTGGTTAATTTCCACTTACGGCAACAGGAAGTATTTTATTTGAAGTGTCATACCAGAGCACTTTGCCAATGCTAAAAAGTTTTATTTATTAAAGAATGACACATCATATTTTTAGCGCATTAAATGTTTATCAAAGACAAGACATGACACATTAGTTCCTGTTATTACATACAGTGTAGTGGCTATAAACAGTCGACGAATTAGATTTGAGAATTCAGCCACGCTGCAGGATAAAGAAAATCAACCGCGTCTGATCAAACCGAATCAAGCATTCAACAGTGCTGTAGTATAATACAAATGAACACAATATTAAATATCTTATTGTACTGTACTGTAACAGACACAAGACAGAAAGACTGCGCTTGATTTATGTTTTAGTCTTTCATGATAAATATGCCTATGTACGTATACGTAAAAATATGTCAGGGAGCACATGGCGTGGCATGTTTTTGAAAATACGGTTGGGTGCTTTAAAAATTCAGCACATCCATATTTCTTTATATGAGAGATTCGTTTAGTGTCATTGAAGAACTCGGTATAATCTCCAGGAAACACAAAGGCATGCTCACGGGTCACCACACACACACACACACAACTGCATACTATAATCATTTTAAGTTATTTCTCTGAACTAAACAAAGATGTCTGGGAGTCTTTTTTGTCCATCCATCCATCCGTTATCTTCCGCTTTATCCCGCTAGTCGGGGTCACGGGGGGCTGGAGCCAATCCCAGCGTCATCGGGCGAAGGCGGGGTACACCATGGACAGGTTGCCAGTCCATCACACGGCCAACACACACTCACACACACATTCACACCTACGGGCAATTTAGAGCGGCCGAGTCTTTTTTGTGCTAAATATTTTCTTTGTAATGGTCACATGGTGACATTTGAAATCTTATTCTGGTCATATTCTCTCAAGATGTGATTCTGGAAGAACAGATGACACGTATTATTTTGTAATTGTGTGTTGTTTTTATATGTTTTGTATAATTGAAATTTACACTGATGTTTATAAAAAAAAAAAACCAGTCAGCAAATGTGTATTTTTTGGTTTGTGTTGAATGATCTGATACGATCACAAAGAGAAACATGAGCAAGTGTTTTTTGGACAGAATGATTTTAAATTTTGTGAAAAGAAAATTAGGTGAAAATCATCTACTGATAATCAGTATCGTAAATTGTACACAAAAGATTCTGCTGTAATCATAAAGCCTCAAAATATACACGGCTCCATAGACAGAGATGATGTTGGCAGTAGAATGGGTCGTCCTGAAGAGCCCAGTGACTGAAACAAGGCCCTGTCATAGCATGCCGCCTGTACCACAACCCATTCCTTGAAAATCTCACCCTGCTAGATCTGCCCCGGTCCACTGTAAGTCCTATTATTGTGAAACGGTTTAGAGGAGGTCTGAGGCTCTTTGTTTATGACAGTGGTGTCCGGTTTTATCTGAGAAGGGCCGGTGTGGGTGCAGGTTTTCTTTCCAACCAAGCAGAAGCCACACACTAGTGCAAGTCAAGATCCATTGATCAGATCCATTGATTAAAAACAGGCGGAATGAGGTGTGGCTCCTGCTTGACTGGAAGGAAAAACTGCACCCACACCGGCCCTTTGTGGATAAGATCGGACACCCCTGGTTTATGGTTTAGGCTATCACGCGACAGACATACAAACACAATTGTATGCTTTCAACTTTGTGACCTCAGATTGTGGCCTGACCCTGACCTCAGTGCTACTGAACACTTCTGATTAGTATCATCCAGCATCAGTGCTCTTTTACCTGAATTGGCACAAATTCCCAAAAACACACTCAAAATCTTGTAGAGTGCTTTCCCAAAACAGTGGAGGCTATTATAGCTGTAAAAGGGAGCACCAAATTCCTACTAATGTGCATGGTTTCCGAATGTGATGTTCATATAGGTGTGTCAAAATCACCAAAAAAGTGCCTTTATACCCTCGTAATTTCCATAAAAAATAAGATGAGATTTTCCATTTACTTTACATTAATTTTATTAAGTAAACCTTAGGCTGTTAGAAATGCATGTTGGTCAAGCTCTAGCACTTTTTATAAACTAACTGTAAGCAGCCAAATTATAAACAAATGTCCAAATACTGTATGTCCACCCTGTCATGGATGAATTCAAAGAGTAAATACATTTTCATTGCATAGAGATTATAAAATGTACATTTCTAACAAATAAATAAACTTTCTAATAAATCCTATAGCTACATTTCCATGGTCTAACCTGGAGGCCCCTAGCTCAGGCTGATTTTCAGGAATTTCTGGAGAGTTGGGGTTGTCTCTGACTGTAACAAAGCACTGGCCTTGGCTTTTGCTCTGGTTCGCCTTTTTGCCTGCTTCCATGTCTCTCTTTTTGCCCTCTTCTCTCTCTCTCTCTCTCTCTCTCTCTCTCTCTCTCTCTCTCTCTCTCTCTCTC
>JAOVVH010000026.1:3610830-3620869 GCA_028566435.1 Scorpiodoras heckelii | reverse complement strand
GCTGGGATTGGCTCCAACCCCCCCGTGACCCCGACTAGCGGGATAAAGTGGAAGATAATGGATGGATGGATGGATGGATATTCGTATTTGGTTATAGTGGACCCTATTGTAACTCAGGGGGTCAACCGTGATAGAATAAGAAAAGAACAAGAAAACATGCTTTTAGTAGATATAATTTGGGATTCATGCCTCTAACTGCTGCACTTCAAAGTCTGTCAAAGGCGGATGATAGAAGAGGATAGAAATCAGCTGCTTCCTGCGGATGATTCATGATCAGGTGACAATGAGCTTGAAAGAGCACCATTGAATCTTGCACCGTTCTCTAGGCAAAGAGAGTCGGGAATGATATAAAGATATTTCATGCTTACACTTTAATACAAGGTAAAGAATATGATAAAGGGCACACTTTATGAACCCAGCGTCACATGACTGCCTTAACTGTGTCATAAACATGTCATACTGTCAAGACAGGTTATGTCCAGTAATATTACAATGTCATGTCGCTATTACCGGTAAGTCATGATAAACTATCTAATGCTTGGCTTCTTCAGGGGTTCATTGGTTGCATAATGTTTCTAGATTTTAGTTTAAATGGTATCTACCCGGAAATAAGATTTTATAGTAAAGATGTGTTCTTTATGACGATAAATATACTGGCACTTGACATGGATAATTTCTCATAAATTTAGGGTTATGAGCTCTGTTGTTGTCACTTGTTCTTTTTGAAAGACAAACCAACGAAGTATTTATGTTACTAAAGAAATTGTTTAGGCTTTGACTCAAAAGCTGCGTAACTGTTACCAGCCTGTAACTGTGATTTTTTTTTTAAATAAAAGAACATCACAAAGTGTTTTTATTCACCTTTTATCACAGCAGTTTGCCAATGATTACATTGTTTATTCGTTGACCTCATAAACCCTTTGCTAATTTCAGGGTAATTTCACTACCTTTACTTTGAAGCTCTTATCTAGCCGAACATGCTGTATCTTTTTTTAGGCTGTCCAAAAATTCCATCATTTGATATGTTATTACTTGCAGATTTTTTCAATTTAAGTCTTTTAATTCAAGCAGGCTTAGTATGATGACTAGGACTAATTGCACTCGATCAGTCAAAACTCCATCAGTGAAAAGTTTATAACTTCAACAAAGTAGACTTCATGTTAAAACTTTAATGCGTTCACTGGTTACAATTTTTACTATATAGCACTATATATATATATATATATATATATAGAGAGAGAGAGAGAGAGAGAGAGAGAGAGAGAGACATATAGTTATAGAAGAGATTATTTAGTATTGTACTATATTTTGTCACCCAACCTTAACATCTCAGGTAGTTTTTTCTCAGAGAGTTTTTCCTAGCCACTGTCACCCCTGGTTTGCTCATTAGGGATGAAATTTAGGGATAAAATTGATAAGTTAAAAGTTATGTCTGGATTTTATGTCTTTGTACAGCTGCTTTGGGACAATGTCCATTGTTAAAATTGCTCTTGTTAAAAGATATCTTTTCATAACCGTGTAGGGGAGATTGCCTAGAATCTGGCAATAAGTTATTAAAACGAAAAGAAATGCAGCTTATCCTGTTTCTGACACTTTCTCATATCACGATAACTAAAGAATCAACTTTACCTTGAGCGTTACAAAGCTCTGACACTGGAGACTCCTTCCAAAATGCAAAATAAATGTCTCCTTACAGAAAATCTCTCTGTGTAAGCTGTAACTATAGAAATGGTAACTTATACAACAATGTAATCTGCCAGCCACATGCTAACATGAAGACACTTGACAAGAATTAACACAAGACGTGAGCTCCTGTTATCACGATTAATGGTAAAACATATAAAACACGGCTATACGATTAGTCATGCATTTTAATGGCAGCTCATACCGCCGTATGATGCCATATCTTCCATGCTATGTTTGTAGAGTGGTTCTGTGATGCCGGCTTTAATCAGACCTGAGAAAGGCAATGAGAGAGGAAAGCAGTGAAAGTGCAAAAATATATGAGCTGAGCAGGATGATGCTGTGTCCTCAGTGCAGGGAGACGGGGATTAGCTGGACAGGATGTCTAGAGAGTGGCTGTGCTGCGTGGGCAGTGTGTACAGCTCTCATCTCCACCAGTCTGACAGCCTCTCCGCAGGGACCACCTTTCTGGCTGACTATTCAGAGCTAATGGTAAACAATACAGCTCTCCGTTTAGCCTGTGAACACTCTGCTGTGGACTGAAAGGTGCATCATACGCCCACATGGCATTCATGCCTTTAATCGGGCCAAACATAAACTGTACGAACCATCACTCCGAAGCCAGCTTTTGCCACAGACTCTAAACCTTGATGAAGCATGGGAAGTTATTAAAAATGCTTAGAATATATCATACATTATTTAGGCCATGCCACTACCCAGTTCTATGTGCCTGGATTCATACCTTGACAGTAACATGAGGATTTTTAGGGCTAAGTGCAGGGGCGCCGCTAGAAATCTTGGGCCCCATGAAAGATTACGGGCAATACTATTAAAATAATATTAATAGCCCTCAAAGGGCCCCCTGTCAGTGCCAGGCCCTTAGAAACGTCCAAACTTTTCCCCCTCGGCGGCGCCCCTGGCTAAGTGTGTTAGTCTACAAGCATGAACAGGAGCGTATAAGCTATTTGCTGCCTCATGTATAATAAAGCTTTATACTCCGCCTTCCAACCCACCCTATGTGATGAGCTTTCACAGTTAATTTCATGTCAAAAGGCAAGATGAAAATTAAACACAGCTGCTATTTATATTTTTAATGGCCTTTTTTTTAATCAGCAAAGGTCAAGAGGATGCAAGTGTCAGAAGATGGGTTCAGCTAAGAGCTCTTTATCAAATTATTTTTAAAAGGATAGACAGGGGAGGGTTAAAACGTAGAACCTGAGCTCTATAAATACAATAGGAAAGGCAAGCTATGTATCGCAGTGCCATTAAACACATTAGCTATTTTGACCCCTGACCTCTGAATGCTTTTCCTGGTTTGACCTCAGTAACGTTCACATAGATTTTATGCACTTGTGTCCTGCCTTAAACTGCATATTACAGAGACATTTGTGTCACATGTTTTGAAAGGAGTCTCCAGAGACCTTGTTTTTTTTCAGTGTCTATAGCTGCTATAATGTAATTGGTAAGAACTAAGTTGTTTCACAAATTTACACTGAAGTACCAGTAAAACTGGTACTGGTACTGGAGCCTATGCAAATACATCACCTATGCAACACCACCTATCCACATCATTGGTTGCATCCGCCAGTGTGTGTATAAAGCGATAGACACCTATGGAAGCTTCTAGAGCCGTTTCCTCCGTGAGAATGGCAAGGTATCACGATTTTGCGTTTGTGAACACGGTTTAATAGTTGGCGCTTGTGAGATGAGTCGTAGCATTTTGGAGGCAGAAACAAAGTTTGGATTTTCAAGTATGAGCATTTCAAGGGTGTAACCGTGACTACAAGAATTCCAGCAAAACCTCAAAGTCATGACAGCAGCGTGGCCGTAAAAATACTCTGGGTGAACGTGACCAGCGTCGGCTGGCAAGAATCGTTCAGTGTGATAGGTGTGTAACACTGCCTCAAATAACATTGTAATTCAATGCTGGGGCCTAAACAAACATCAGCGTGAGGACTGTGCAACGTTCCCTCCAAGATCCCGTGGGGGACCTACCAAGTATTTTCTGGTATTTCAGTGTAAATGTAACAATAAATGGATAAAATGTGCAACTTCTTTAGTAAGTAAAAAAAGTGCTAACATTGGAAAATTGCGATGATATAAAAAGAAATAAAACCCTCTAGCATGCTGTTATTGGAAACGAATACATATAGTATACATAGTATAGATATACATATAGTATACATTGTATAGATACAACTCACTAGGATATTAAGGGAAGACTACAAAAAGTTTAATAGTACACTTTTAATTGTACTATATGCTGGAAAGGACAGAGGTGCATTGATAACACCAACAATCCCAGTGCTCTCACTCTGGTCCTTCTTTTCCTGGGAACTAAATGGAAAATGGTCTGGGGAGGAACTCAAAGCAGACTGAAAAGACGCACGTTTTTCAAGGCAAGGCTTACTAGCTATAAGCCCAAATTATGTTACATGTCAATCAAATGTTCTGCAAAGAGTGAAGAATTCGGTTTGGTATTAAAGAGGCTTTATTCTTATACAGTATTCAGACTTAGTGATCTGAGGTGGGTGGGTGACGAAGAAAGAAAGAACATCTGTGTTAGCTTACAGGGTTTAAAAAAAACCCAGTGGGTGGATTTGTAATGCATGCAGGCAGTCTGGTCCTGAGCCTAATGAGGAGAGACACCATATAGATGGGCAAAATGAATCAATACAGCGAAACTAGAAAAGGTCAAGGGTGTGCAGGAATGGAGGAGGAGAAGAGCAAGCGGCTGGGTTCTAAAAAAAAAAAAAAAAAGCTTGAAATGTCATCCTTGCTCCCATTATTAATTTGCAGTAAATGGGGTACATTGATAATTAAGGTAATGGGGGTCTGGAATTTCATTTTTGGGCATGATCTACTCATTTATAGCATCCTGGATGATGGTGGCATCAATCTGTCTTTTGTGTGTGTTTTCATGAAAATGAGCATTAAGGCCAAAATGAAATAGAAAGCGCTGACACCAACTGGTGGCTGATTATTTATTCAAGAGAAAGACTGTAAACATTTCAGAGTAACGTTTATGCACCATCTGATGGTCATTAAAAAAGTTATTAGCCATTGTAGAAACTTTACAAGTAGTCAGGTTTTCCGAATGCCTGCAGTGAAATGAAGTCCTGGTCACTAAAAACTACATTTGTAATTGACACGTTCATTCCCAGTCATGACAGGCCGATAGTGGTTTAATTCTTGCTACTTAACGAGAGCAGCGCTTTAGTCTCATAGTCTGTCTTTCTCACTTCCTCGTATCATTCAAACGGATCAGGTCCCAAAGCTTCATCGCCATTGCACTTGTCATCTCGCAACACGTCATAGAGCTGCACTGCATCCTGGAACGCTCAGTCTTACCTAGGCTTGGATTTCTCATGAATATGATATTGAACATTGCCGGAAATTGGTGAGTTGGAAAAGAGCGTATCTAAGTACATTTATTCAAGTACTGTACCTAAGTACAATTTTGAGGTACTTGTACTTTACTGGAGTATTTGCATTTTATGCTACTTTATATATCCACTTCACTACAGTGAAATACTGTACTTTCTACACCATTACATTTATTTGACAGCTTTAGTTACTAGTTACTATTAAGCTGCATATTTTACACAATGGATAACATAACACGCTTTTAACATACAACACATTATCAAAGTTTAAACCGGTGGTTTTCAACCTTTTTGGCTTTTAGCATCTTACAAGAAGCACTGTGTAGTCGGGTCACATTTCATATTTCACATTTCAGTCTACGATTTGTTAACCGCACCACCAAATAGTGATTTTTCCCTATAAAGTTGTCACATGGTTTCATTTCATTTCAGTAAACGCTCAAATGATCCAATATCTCACCAAAAAATCAAAGATTAAACAGTCAAAACAGATTTGTGCATCAGTAAAATGTCCCTGTATATGAAACTGTATATAACGTAGTTGAAACGAGCTCCACCTCCGGCAGCTACAACAGTAACATACTGCTTACACACTGATGCTTTGGTATTAATAATCTAATCATGATATATATAATAATATCTCAGTCAGAGGGACCAAACCAGCACTTTCACTTTAGTACTTTAACTATGTTGTGCTGCTAATACTTATGTACTTATGTAATTCTACTTAAGTAGGATTTTTCATGCAGGAGTTTTACTTGTAATGGAGGGTTTTTTACATCACTGTGTTGGTACTTTTACTTAAGTAAAGGATCTGAATCCGTCTTCCACCGCTGACTGTACCTGTAACATCAACATGACGTACAACTGCTCACTTCTCATGAGATTACAAGAAATACATATACATATACAGTACAGTACTTCAATAGAAACGCATTTCATTTGTTTCACAGTGGAGTTTTTCCCTTTAAGAAGGAAAGTAACCTGAGAACGTTGAGCAGAATGACGGCTCTTGTTCGAGATAATAGAAATGGGTCTTTCAGAATTAGATATTTTACGGGGTCAATATATTCCACTCTGTTTCAAGTGATGACTTCTTGTACCACGCTGTAATTTCACCCTTAGTCTATTACATAAAGTACTTCTGGAGAATAATCAGCCACTGGCTTTATATTTCATCTTCATTTGCATGTAATCACACACTTTTGTACACAGATAGACAGATGGACAGATGAAGGGATGGATGTAGTAAACCTATCAAGTATTAACCATCCAGGCAGATAAAACTGCACACCTCTCCGGTCAAATGAAACTGCAAACGGGTTTGATTGCCACTGCTGTTTGTTTGTTATAGCATGCACAATAATACACTGAAAATTAGAGAAATTGGCCAAAATCATAAACTTTACTGATGCTAGCAAGGAGAGACAAGAGCGAGTTAATTACCTTTGCTTATTGTGCTCAAATTTAACTACTGTTGCTCGATCTCCACCTGTTTTAGTCCAATCGGCTATATTAAACTGTTTACGATGCCTTATTGTAACTGTTACTCCTTAACGCCATTAATTACATCCATCAATCACTCATTCTCTCCTCTGTGGTCTGTGAAGCTTTCACGGCTCACTGAAACTAACCAGTGCACAAAGGTACTGATAATAACAAATCTTAAATGTGTACTGTAGTCTGTCTACCTGGATCCAGCATTCAGCATCAGACTCAAGAGCAGAATCAATCACCATATTCTCAAGGCATGCATGCGTTAAGTGAAATGGATTGAAGAAGAAGTTTGAGACTTGGGCAAACTTTTAAAATCTGTGACCTGTCGTAACCCAGGTCTTGTTGGAACCCGAGAACCCGCCAGACAGTTTAGAATTATTAATGGTGCATCTTAGGATGCCAAGATTTTAGGTCCTGCTTTGAAAAACTATGCACATTGAGGCATTTTTAAAAGACATATTTCAAAATGTTCCTATATTTACCTACTGACTAAATGAGTCTTTAGGACTTTTTTTTTTCTTTAGTGACATTTATTTGGCAATTCTGAGGTAATTTATCAAAAAGCAAAAAAAGTGACTCACACGCAAAAGTTTATGCAGGTGTTACAGGCGTTAAATCAGACACCAGGTCCAATTTGCCATGCCGTATTTATTAGAAGAATCTTGAAATGCATTGAAAAAAGATATACATATTTAATCTGAGATAACGCTGCAGCTTCCACAGGTCTGCTGTCTGCTCCTGACTGTTCTGTACTAGACTCAGATACATAAAACACACTTATGTACTTTAATTAACCTCAATGACAATGAACGTTCTCAACCTAAGAATTTCCACAGCTTAACGTTATCAATCCAAGACCAATCTGTTTCCCCTTATTACACTAACACTTATCATTTGAGCTTCTGGAATACTCTTAGACAAATAGACACACAATCCAACATTGCATTAACATGTTTTGCTGTACACAGACCATCAACAATAAAACAAAAATGAACTGGACAAACTCATAAATTTGTTTTTGAGACAATTACTAATTTCCTTACATAACGTTAGCATATGACAAAAACCCGCAAACCAATGCTAACTCCGCTCCCTGGTACAGTACCGCCATTTTATTTCTTGCTTTCTGGTTTAGCATGACAAAACATATGGACTTCATTTACAATGTTATTTACTGAGCATAGTTGTAACTTTGTAACTTTGGGACTGAACAACATTCGATTAGTTCATTCCTTTTCCACGGGCTATTTTAGCCGCCGTGCCTAGACACGAGGATTACAGGCGTTTTCAAATGCGAGGAACAGTGCGTTAAACACAGTGAACTCCACAAACTGCGTATTGATTCCTCTAACACTTCCATTTACAACCCCAATTCGAAAAAAGTTAGGACTCTGTGTAAAATGTGAATAAAAGCACAATGGAATGATTTGCAAATGTCATAAACCCGTATTTTATTCACAATAGAACATAGAATACATATCAGATGTTGAAAGTGAGACATTTTACCACTTTATGAAAAATATTAGCTCATCTTTAACAAGATGGCAGCAACTCATCTCAAAACACTTGGGATGGGGCCATGTTCAATATTGTGTAGCATTCGCTCTTCTTTTAACAGCAGGCTTTAAACGTCTGAGAATTGAGGAGACCAATTGCTGGAGTTTTGGGAGAGGAATGAATCTTGTCCCATTCTTGTCTGATTTAGGGTTCTAGCTGCTCAACAGTCCTGGGTCTTCTTTGCTGGATTTTTTGTTTCATGATGCGCCAAATGTTTATTATTGGTGAAAGGTCTAGATTGCAGGCAGGCCAGTTCAGCACCCGGACTCTTCTACTGGGAAGCCACGCTGTTCTGATCGATTCAGTATGTGGTTTAACATTGTCTTGCTGAAATACATGCAATGTTTTCCGTGAAAGAGACGTCTTCTGGATGGGAGCATATCCATCCATCCATCCATCCATCCATCCATCCATCCATCATCTTCCGCTTTATCCCGCTAGTCATGATCACAGGGGGCTGGAGCCAATCCCAGCATCATTGGGCGAGGGCGGAGTACACCATGGACAGTTCGCCAGTCCATCGCATCACCAACACACACTCACGCACACATTCACACCTACGGGCAATTTAGAGTGACCGACCAACCTGACATGCATGTCTTTGGACTGTGGGAGGAAACCGGAGTACCCGGAGGAAACCCACACAAGCACGGGGAGAACATGCAAACTCCACACAGAAGAAGACGGCGGGTTTCTGTATCGTGTTGACATATGGCTTTTTCTTCGCATGATACAGCTTTAACTTGGATTTGTGGACTACATGGAGAACTGTGTTCACAGACAATTTCTGGAAGTGTTCCTGAGCCCATGCATTCATTTCCTGTACAGAATCCTGCCTGTTTTTGATGCAGTGTCGCCTGAGGGCCCAAATATCACGAGCACCAATATTGACCTTGCGTACAGAGGTTTCTGCAGATTCTCTGAATCTTTTGATGATATTACATACTGTGGATAGTGGGATATTCAAATTGTTTGCAATTTTACATTGAGGAACATTTTTCTGAAATCTTTGAGCGACTCTGCCTCTCTAAAATGTTCTTTGTATGCCCAGTCATGTTACTGTCCTGTTGCCAGTTAACCTACTTAGTTGCAAAATGCTCCTCCAGCTGTTTTTTTTATTAGTACCACTTACTTTTCCAGCCTTTTGTTGCCTCTGTGCCAACTATTTTGAGATGCATTGCTGCCATCTAGTTCAAAATGAGCTAATATTTTTTATGAAATGGTAAAATGTCTCACTTTCAACATCTGATATGTGTTCTGTATTCTACTGTGAATAAAATATCACTGTATGAGATGTGAAAATGATTGCATTCTGTTTTTATTTACAGTACATTTTACACAGTGTCCCAACTTTTTTGGAATTGGGGATGTAACACATGCATGGGCATTATATTTACTATGGTTGATTTCATTATTAGCTCACATGGAAATGCATAGAGAAAGATACTGTATATACGCTGCTTCTTCCACAGGTCTGCCATCTGCTACTGACTGTTCTGTACTAGTCTCAGACATGTAAAACACACTAGGTAGAGCAGCTTGTCCAGCTGTTGCTTTTAACCGATGTACCACGCAGGTACAAGTCTTCACATGTTAGACTTTGTAGCAGAAAAATGTAACCCCAATAAGAATCTAAGAAAACTAGGATAGTGAATTCATTTCTGAATACAAGTCCATTTCCAGTTCAGTGTGAAATGTTTCATAACCATAGCTCTCGGTGATACAAAAATGGTTCATGTCGAAGATTTCTTGTGTTAAAAGATCATTGTGGGCAGCACGGTGGTGTAGTGGTTAGTACTGTCTCCACACAGCAAGACGACCCGGGTTCGATTCACGTTTCGGGCCGTTCTGTGTGGAGTTTGCATGTTCTCCCCGTGCTTGTGTGGGTTTCCTCCGGGTACTCTGGTTTCCTCCCA
>JAOVVH010000026.1:3555213-3583843 GCA_028566435.1 Scorpiodoras heckelii | reverse complement strand
TTTTAAATAAATGTTTTATTTGTTTACATTGTCTTTTCATCTTGTCAATCACATAATTTAAACAAAATTTATAGACCATTTGAATAGAAAAATTGTTCCTGAATCAAAAATCGATTCTGAATCAAAAATTGATTCTGAATCGAATCCTTTCCCCAAAAATCGTAATCAAATTGAATCGTTAGACACTGAGAGATTCATACCCCTAATTATCATTTTGCCCAGCTCTATGCAATATAGAATGCCACAGAGATTTTAATATAAACAGTAAAATATATCTGTAAAAGGAATTTTTGCTATAATTTTATTTCCTAAGTAATTTTTTTAATCATTGTGTTGTTTAATTTAAAAAGTATATATTTTTTCACATTTTGTATTCACTACTTCCACTTTTTATTTGTTCCTCAAAGGCAATTCCAGACTTTCTGTGATGTCATTCTGTCTTGTTTTTTTCAGACATCCACTCACTAGCTTTTTATCCAAATAAAACACACAGTTAGAATAAGCTGACTAAACTGGCATTCGGATTAGAAATTCCCCAGGTGATAAAACATCTATTGATCAGAATGGAAAATAGGATAAAATAGTCTTTCGACGAAACATGTGGCTGACTGCTGTCAGCGCTCTCATTCATCTTGGTTATTCACTAACAAACTAGGAATAAGGATGAATACCTCAGTGTATGTTAGCGACCAGACTGTAACACATACAAAGAGAAATAATACAATCAGTATGTCCTAGTAAGGTATGTCTGGAAGTAATTTGATTGAAACATAGTATATTATTTTGAGCTGGGTATGAAGCTGTTCATGGTTTTTTTCTTATGGCTTTACTTTTGATCTTAAATTCTGCTCAAAATGTTCATTCATGTATTGTATTCTGATTTCAGGATGCAACTGATATCATGGTGAGTCATGAGTGTCAAAAAAACTATAAAGAGCGGTCAGTCAGGCATCAATTTATAAAATGAATTATGCCTTTCTTGGACTTGAAAGCAAAAATATCAAATACAAGGACCCTTTGGATCTTTTTCATCTTTGTCCCAAACAGTGGTTTCATTGAACATCTCCAGTTCTTCAAATTCAATCCTTTTTATTATTAGTTCAAAGGTAAATATTGGATAAGATTGTCTGTACAGATAGATGCCCTTCATATGATGCATACAAACCCCAGTTTAAGAAAGGTTAGGACACTTTTTAAAAATGCAATAAAAACTAAAATCTAACAGGCAAAAGAACAAAGAAAAGCTTTTCATTGTTTTCAATGACAAACTTAATTCTGTTTGTTAAATATAAACAAAGTTAGAAATTGATGGCTGCAGCACATTCAAAAAAGTTGGATCAGAGGCAAAATAAGACTGAAAAGGTTATATAGGTTACACTGTTCTGGAAGGTTCCACAATTAGCAGTTTAACTGGTAACAGGTGAGGACATCAAGATTGATTATGAAAGGAGCATCCACCAAAGGTTTAGTCTTTACAACCAAGGATAAGTCATGGTTTACCACTTTGTGCCAAACTTCCTGAGAGTATTGTCAGTCTGTTCAAAACAGTGTTTCCTAGCACAATGAATTGAGGGCTTTCACCATCTACAGTTCGTAATATCATGAAAAGATTCAGGGACTCAGGGGAAATCTTGGTTAATGAAGGCCAAGGGTGGAAACCACTGCTGAATGTGTGTGACCATCCAGCCTTTATTCTTTGAGAAAGCATCATGCTCTCATGATAGACATAGCCACATGGGCTCAGGAGTACATTGGAAAATCATTGTCACTTAACACAGTCCACCTCTGCATCAACGAATGCAGCCTGAAACTGTATTATGCAAAGAGGAAGCCATATATTCATTTTGCTCAGAAACACCGGCAAGTTCTCTCAGCCCAAAGTCATCTGAGATGAACCGAAAGACATTTTGGAGAAACATATATTGCAGTCAAGACAACATGTTTTCCAAGGAACTCCATGTGTATTTCAGCAGCACAATGCAAGGCCTAATTCTGCACGAGTTACAACAGTGTGGCTTGACAGGCCTGCCTACAGTCCAGATCTGTCTCCTATTGAAAATGTATGGTGCATCATAAAGAGGAGAATCAGACAACAGTGACCACGGACTGTTGAGCAGCTCAACTCTAGTACACAGAATGGGCAAAAATTCCACTTGCAAAACTGCAACAA
This sequence comes from Scorpiodoras heckelii, assembly GCA_028566435.1. Taxonomy (NCBI): domain Eukaryota; kingdom Metazoa; phylum Chordata; class Actinopteri; order Siluriformes; family Doradidae; genus Scorpiodoras; species Scorpiodoras heckelii. The sequence continues at coordinate 3,581,673 of JAOVVH010000026.1, read as the reverse complement.
TTAGCATCTTCAATTCCCAAACAGTTAAAACGTATAATTAAAAGAAATGGCGATGTGACCCAGTGGTAAACATGTCTCTGTTTCAACTTTTTTTTTTGAGTGTGTTGCAGCCATCAATTTCTAAATTTGTTCATATTTAACAAATAGAATTAAGTTCATCAATGAAAACTCTGAAATCTTTTCTTTGTCCTGTTGCCTGTTAAATAAAGGTTTAAGTGAATTAACAAATTACAGATTTCAGTTTTTGCTGCATTTTAAGAAAGTGTCCCAACTTTTCTGGAAATGGAGTTTGTACATGCCATGATGATAATTTGGAAAGTCCATGATAATAAGGCTGAACAATATCATAGTATAATGTTTTTTATGGATAAATGTCCAATAAATTGATTGCATGCGTGTGATATGATAAAGGTTTTTGCTCAGCACTCAGAATTGTAAAATGTTATAAGTTTAATTTAGTTTTTCCTTGTTTCAGTTCAAAATTAATTTATTTCATAGAACACAGACATATTTAAAGACCTGGCAGAAAGCTTGATTGTGTATTATATGGCTCAGGCAGAAAGAACTGCAGCCAATTTACTGACAGGCTTGGATACAGAGCATGCCAGAAAAAAAAAGAGAGAGAGAGAGAGAGAGAGAGAGAGAGAGAGAGCATACTGTAGCAAAATACCAATGACAGTATAATAAAGGAAGAACTGCTTTGTTTATGAGATAAAATCTTTAATGTATTCTGTTTGAATCTAACCCTCAGCACAGTTTGGTTGGATGTGTGAACACAGTACCTGCAAGTAATTCTGTGCATTTTATTATTTTTCTACAGTATGACTCAGATTACAAAATGTACATTGCGCTGGACTGGTGCCAAACGCATCCACACAACAGATCAATGTCTTGTTTGCACGATGCCAGAGCTAATTTATTCAGAGAGGCAGCAGCGCAACACAACATGCCACTGTGTCACCCTGAAACTAGTCCATTTTACAGATCTGCACCAAAACCGATTCAGACCCAGCCCAGGTTAGCAAAAGCTGTATTCGGATTGGATTATCTTATCAGGGCGAAGTTTGTAATGAAACATTTTACATGGCTCCTCAGTGAGAAACTCGTTCATCCGGACGGTATTAAAATTACTACAGGATGAGCACGTTTCTTGTAGGTTGTATTTTCTACGGACCCTGGAGTTTCTAATAAGTAATGACTCGTAATCTTACCTGTAGCTGCAATTATAATATATTATAATCGAAACTTTATGAAAACTCCAGGATCTTGCTTTTCTCTTTAATTTAGTTTCTTTTCCTTTGCATAATAATGCTCTCCCAGATAGCGTATGGAGTGGAAGATTTTCCATCTAGTAACTCTCTGAAAGCATCCATGTTTTTATTTTGCGATTTGGCAGCGTTTCTGATGGATTTGCGTGCTAGGAGACTAAATAAGGCTAGTAGCAGTGGCCAAAAACCTTTTTTTTTTTTACCAATATGAGATGACATCTGCCTGGAAAATCACAGACATTTGTAGCCAGATGGAACAAAATTTGTCAGATGAGTGCAACATTGCAGATCTGGAAGGAAATAAAATCGCAGAGGAGCAGCTGTAAAGGAAGAAATTACCCCAGGACTCCATGTAAATTTAATCCAGTCTGGATAGGGCTGTTGAGTCCTGTTACATCTGGCCTTTATCTGGTGCAGGTCCAAAGGTTATTTTTAATCTCTGGCCCAAATGTAGCACTTGTGCAGTTTAGCACCACACACATCCTTTATAATTATCCATGAAACCAAACAGCAAAAACTATGGTTTATGGTTTATTCAATATTATTAGATATTATCTATTTTTTTTGACAAAAGTTAAAATTTGCGGAAAGTTTATAATGCAGGATTATGTTTTTATTGCCTCATTAAGGATCATTGCTGTGGTTGTTGCTAAGCTGAAAGGTAAAGTTCACTGGCTCAGTGATGATAAAGACTCATAACAGCCACCTCGCCGGTCAAATTTTATTTTAAACACTCTGATTTCATGTTTGTTATTGGTTTCATTGGGTGCATGGGTTCTTGGGAACATCTTCTATAGGCTTAATCAGAATGCATATGCACATAAAGGTTGGTGGTGTGTACTTAGTCTTAGCTTAGCTTAGTCTGACTGACTCTCATTTTTCTAATATTGCTTTTGGCAAATCTATCTAAATTTATAGATGAGGCTAAGACACCATATTGCCACAAGTTTTGTGGACACCTGACCATCCTAATTGTGTGCTTTCTGAACATCCCGTTTCAGATTCAGCCCGAGTGATTTGCAGTTGTAATAAATCCCACTGTTCTGTGAAGTCCTTGCAGGCTGTGGAGATTTGGCTATTCAGCCACAAAAGCATTAGAGAGGTCAGGCGAGGAGGCCTGGTTTTGCAGCCGGCATTCCAGTTCATCCCAAAGGTGTTCAGTGAGGTTGAGGTCAGGACTCTCCCATTCCAACCTTGGCAAACCATGTCTTCATAATCCTCACTGCTTTCTAGACACAGGCATTGTCATGCAGGAACAGGTTTGGGCCCCTTAGTTCCAGATCATCAGGTGTCCACATAATTTTGACCATATAGAGTGTGTATTCTGAGTCTGCTGATCGACAGTGTTCAGTGACCTTGACATCTGCTTGGCCTAAATTTACATTTACAGTCATTCATTTGGCAGATGTGTTTATCCGATATGAATTACAAGTGAGGAATAATACTCAAGCTTCAGTACAGTATGAGACCTTGGAGTAAGCACTAAGTACAAAATCTAAATCAGTAGCATTCATTATTTCATTTCTCCGATGGTCATCTGGCCTAGACTTGTATTCTGTCAAGGGACTATTTATGAATCTGATCTGAGACTGCTCATGAGAGGTTATCTCAGGACAACTCGAAGCAGCATCTAGTAGTAAAGCATACTTGGTATGTATTATGAGTTGGGTGCTGAAACTTTTGACAGCCAAGCTGCTAAACTGACGTGTGAGATGGGAAAAGAGTGCTAAAGCAGAGAGCTAGGCTCTGAACAAAAAAAAAAAAAAGGAATTCTGAATACCGGTCATAAAATAGTGCGCATCAGTGATGTATGAAAGACTTTGTGCAAGTTTCCACAAGCTTTTTTTTCTTCAATTAAATATGTGTAGTGTGAATTCAAAATGGAAAAAGCAGTCTGATGACTGATAGGTAAGAAAAACCTAAGATGGGTCATGAGTGTAGTTTGATTGTAAGGAAGATTAGAAGATGTGAAAATTTAATTCTAGTCAAAATATAAAAAGTTATGGTGCTAATGTAGTACTAAGCAGAGCTAACAAGGCATATGACTGCCCTTTAATATCACTCCTATATCTATGTGACTCTCTCTCCCTCTCTCTGACTCTCTCTCTACCCCTCATATATGTCTTTCTCCACTCCCTGCCCGTATATCATCCTGTCTCTGTGCGACTGCTTATGAATAATTCATCAATAAAAGTGAGGGATGGAAGACAGAATGCAGCATTGGTAGAAGTGTTGGGTAAAAGTGCAGGTCTCTCTGATATACTAAGCTGCAGTGTGACCCTCCGGTTCCACATTCACGCCATGTCAGCGCTGACGTGGGTTCTAGAAAGACGCCTCTGCTGTCCTTGCCTTCCAGACTGTGATCCGAGCAAATGGTTATTGCTCTGTGTTGTAATTTTGTTTTATTAAAATAATAGGACTACTTCTGGACGGCAGACATTGCGCTCTTATTTGCCCTCTGGGTCACGTTATGCAGTTTCAGTCTTGTTAGGAAGTGAAGGAGATTTTTAATATAGACAATGAGACCGCGAAGGACGTCGAAGGTTACACAAATGAGATGCCATACACAGTCTGCATGAAAACGAAGTGTGATCCTTAAAGAGGGCGTGTGAATCATAACCACATATTTGCATGGCTTGGAAGTTTATTACTGCATTTGAGCCATTCCTTTAATGCTTCATGAGCACAGTCGGAGTTTCACAGCTGTTAATTTTTACTAGTTGACCAGCAATTTAAAAAAAAAACTCAATTTGACCGCACAAACTGCATCACTATATTAGTGCAATAACAAAGCTGATAAACAACAGCAACGGATGCATCAAATTACACTTCATTTAATACAGAGGTTTTCAGGCTAAGCTGGTAACAATGGTAATAACTAGACATACCAGACAGTGGTATGGAATATGACCACTGCATAAAGTGGAAGGAAGAGCAAGAATGAATTAAGTGAAGTAAGCATACCAAATTTCAAAACTGTTGTTTAAGCGGTTCTTGAGATATTGAAATGTGTCAGTTGCAGCGCCCCCATGAACATAATTTCACAAAATTTCGCAGACATCTAAAGAATGCCGTAGTGATGCGAAGTGTGAAACTTTGTGAAGTTTGAGTCTTTACATCACAAGATGTTGACTAGTGAGTTGCTAGTTTTTTTTGTTTGAGCATTATTCACTAGGTGGCGCTACACCACAAATGAATTGTATAGAGCTAGGGTAATGCACCTCCTAGAGGCCAACTTGGCATAAACAGTTAATCATTTTAGGGAAATGGTTTTCTAGCTGTTGCCCAAAAAGTGCTTTGAACCTACCCCATGTCAGGAAGCACTAGCAGGAATGGCAAGGCACAAATAGGGACTCAAAACTCATATTCCATATCAGACCTTGTGGGCCTACAATCACTGGATTGGTGATGTCTAAGCATAGGATATTGTCCATGAAAAATTGATGAAGAAAAAAAAAAAGCAGAGTGACACGGTGTCTCGGTGTGTAGCGATGTCTCCTCACAAGCAAGAATGTCCTGGCTTCAATCCCCGTTTGGAGTGGTCTGAGTCCTTCCTGTGTGGAGTCTGCATGTCCTCCCCGTCTCCGTGTTTGGTTTACTCCGGGTACTCCGGTTTCCTCCTACAGTCCAAAGACATGCATATTAGGTTAATTAGTGTCTCTAAAGTGCCCCGAGTGTGTATGAGTGTGTGTATGAGTGTGTGTGCCTTACGATGGATTGGCGCCCTGTCTAGGGTTGATCCTGCCTTGTGCCCTCCCGAGACCCTGGGGACAGGAATAAGTGGTTAAGATAATGAATGAATGAATGAAAAAAAATGCTGTAGGTCATAATTACTGAAATCATTGCTGCTGAAAGTGAGAGTACAGAGCATGGAAGCTCATGTCCATCAGTAGAGCTCTACTTATAACTCAGTAAGAGGTCTACCTTTGACATCTACAGCAGCATCTGGGAGGTTTTTACAGGCTGATAATCACCTGCAAGTTTAACCTGCCATGTAATACAGCCTCAATACCATCTAAAGGCTCTAATCTAGCTGAGTGGGATGGGATGTTTTAAGGTGTGTGGGATTAAACATGAGTCTAGTGCACACCTCTACACTTAATACAGAGTTTCCTTGTGTAGTATAAATCATGGTGCAGCTGATTGTAAAACTGGCTTGATCTAGTCTGGAATACTTTTAGATTAACAAAATGCATTTAGCCTGCTTTCTTTACCAACTGCCTTACACTTTTTCCACAACAAGTGAGTGCATTAGGTTACTACTCCAACACTAGCGACATTATACAGTATATATAAGCTTATATGTACAGTTCTGTGCAAAGGTCTTAGGCACCCTATTGTTTTAGGTACAACTTTTGTTATTGCATTATTGAGTCAGTATAAAAAATTTTTTTTATATTTCCAAATGTTACTTTTCTAACAAAAAATTAAATGTTACACAAAAATGTTTGTAAGTCAGTAATGAAAGCAACACACTACATAACAGACCACTTTTCAGGCAAAAAAAAACCATAATGACGTCAGCTGGGTTTTGCATGCAAAAAAGAAGTAAGTGTGACAGTCAAAGTCTCCAGAAGAGCTGTGGCAGATTCTCCAAGACGCTCAGTAACGCTTAAAAGCTTAGGGCTTGGGGTTGTGTCTGTTATTCTCTGTTACAATAACAACTGATTGAAATTACAAATAAACATTTTTTTTAGTTATAGTACAAAAACTTGAACTTTGTGGCATTAAATGAAGCTTAACTGCACTAAATCACATAGATATTCATTTTAACAAGCCGAAATTTAACAGGCTAAGAATTAAAAATTAAACTTAAGCAGCTTCATTAAGCTATGAAGTTGCTGTACATATTTTACCATTAAGCGAAAAAAAGGCAAGCCCCTTGAATTACATTTATTATGAGGCTATAATGTTAACTGTTTTGAATATTTCACTCAGCAGAAGCTTTTGTCTGCCTTCATTTTTAAAGCTCATGCTATCATGAAAGGTGTCTCTGCTTTATGCATTGTATAGTTATTTTACTGTTCTGAGTAAAGTTAAGTGTTTCAGGTTTGGGTATTTTTATTTCTCATTTCTCTCTTTGCTACTGTTATTTAAAGTTCTATCTAACAGATACCAAGGCTCTCTGCCTTCATGTTTCTGTTTCAGTAAATCACCACAAAACGGCATTAAAACTTTTTTTCTGCAGTTGCTCTGACTGATCTCATCAGCTTCTTGTTATCTATCCAAGAAGGCTGTATGCTGCTGTAAGTAAAATCATTCACCTATTTGTTGGGTTCTTCAAAACTGTCAGCAGTGATGGTCCTGAAAACAGCTTTGTGCACAGTGTTGTGTGGTGTGGTATGATCGGTGCTGCTGTTTCACCCAGAAGCTTCATTATGCTAGTAGAGTCTAGTGTACAGTGACTGTACAGTATACTATACTGCATGAACGGACAACATGGTACCATTCACCCGCATTGTGAGTTTTTGGAGGTCTGAATTGGAGGTCTTGCTAAAATTGGAGCCTGAGTCTGCAGAGTAGAGACTTGAAGTCAGTATGCACGCACAGTAAATAAAGCCGGACGGGCAGTGGGTCTGCCTCACACCCACCCATACAGCCTATGTGTATGCTCATGATGAATTTACAAATGTGCAACTTAAATGGTACTTAGACTAAAAAAAGGACTTAGACTCAAAGTGGTAAATATGTAAAATGCTGTACTGTAGTCATATATTTTTCACAAGCATATTGTTTTTTATCATTGGCTGGAAAAGGTTTTAGAGCTTTGAGTCAGGATTGAGCTGCCATTTGCTAGCTAACTGACATTATCATTTTAATGTAATATAAGTAGCGAATAAAAGGTAATGTAAAGTAGCTAATGCAACAAATGAAATGAATATGCTGGTAAACTTCAGTCAAATTTGAATTTATATACATATACATACATACATTTATATATATATGACTACAAGAATTCCAGCAAAAAATTAAACTTACAACAGCAGTGTGGTCGTAAAAAGACGCTGGGTGAACGTGACCAGTGTTGACATCATTTCATGTGATAATTGTGCAACATTGCCTCAAGACACATCCGAATTCAATTCTTGGGCCCCAACAAACATCAGCGCGAGGACTGTGCAACGTTCCCTCCAACATCCCATTGGGGACCTACCAAGTAGTAACTGGTTTACTGCTTTATAGTATATAATATAAAGCAACTTTTTGGGTTCCAAACCAATTTATTTTTGGTCAAAATCCTCTGAATGGTTCAAAGTTAGGTACATGAACAGGAACGGATCCAGTTCCGTGTTGGTGGAAAAGTGGTCACGGAGGTGCATTACCACATTACCAAGAAGGAGCCAACAAGGAACCCAAATCAGAATGAAGAAAACCCTCTTCACAAGATGCTAACACCTCTTAAATGTATGTGGTGCTTAAGGAAACTGAGTGTTCTACAACGCTGCCAGACCCCAGATCACAGCCTACATCTTCTGGGGCAAAGGGTCAGCAGGAAAACTGACCTCAGGACATCAGCACGTGGCCTGAAATGCCCAAGGCAAAGAAGCAACATTATGCTAGTCACCTAGCAACTCACATAAGACACTCTGATAATGTCTCACTCCAGCGTGACTGCCAATTTCCTAGCAAACAGTTACCTACCAGAACCAAGTACTCATTGGGGATCTGAGAAACAGACTCCGTAAAACTGTCTGTGACATCCTGCAGGAAATCTCATATGCTTTACAGAACAACTCTTCTATGGAGAGAGTTATTGTGCATGCTGCTACATGAGACATCATCAAGCAACAATCGGAAATATTAAAGGAGGACATTGTTCACCTCCTGGATCTACTCGAACTTATTCCTGCTCGGGTGTTTGTCTCAGGACTGATCCCAACTTTCAGATGGGGAATTGAGTGCTTTACCTGACTACTTTCATCGAACAGCTGGCTGTCCTCTACCTGTGCTCACCGCAAAGTGAATTTCATAGAAAATTGCAATGTTCTTTTGGGATTACAGAATTGGGATTGCAATTTTGCAATTGTTTTGGGATTGTGGTAAACTTTTTAAACCAGATGAGGTACACCCCAATCATGGACCAGCATTACCAACAGACCAGGAAGCCCACAATACTGCATTACACCATCCCCTAAAGTGCAAGAAGACTGACATGTTAGTAACCATGCTACGACACAGTCTAATGTTACTATGCAATAGCTGATGGCATGGTCTACAAGAGCACTAATTACAGCTCTGTTAGATCTAACTCGCATGTATTAAATGGTGTAAGTCTTAATATTCAATCATCAGCTAACCAAGCCTCCATAATAGGGCAAAAAGTTGAAGGCTATGAGTTGGATATTATTTTTCTGACTGAAACCTGGCTCAACAGTGACAATAACATCACTCTAAAATGAATCGACCCCAACTCAATATTGTTCTCTCAGTGTTCCAAGGGCTAATAAAAGATGTGGAGGAGTAGCACGTCATTTTCACAGTATGTTATGTCTTACACAGAAGTGTTTTGGGGAATGCAGTCAGTTCTAGTGATTGTCCTGTGCCACCCACCTAGACATCACACAGGTTTCCTTGATGAATCTGGCAATCTGTCAAAAAAAAAAATCATGACTGATTTTGACCATGGCTTACTCATTGGTGATTTTAATATCCATCTTGACATTCTACATGTGATTTCGCCATGCTGTTAAATTCCTTTGACTTCACGAAACATGTAATTGGTCCTACACATAAATGTGGCCATACTTTAGATGTAGTTATATCCCTTGGTCTAGAGACGAATTTGTCAAACATACTTGATGTAGGACTCTCAGATCATTACTGTGTTTTCTTTATGTTCTCTGTGATTGCCAGTTTTAAACTTACTAAGAAAACTGTTACAAAATGCTACTTCAGTGATTACTCTATGACACATTTCTCTTATCTTTTAGCTCACTATCTTCCTATCCTCCTATCAAGGCTATAACTTGTAGACATCTTTACATTACGACTGAATGAAAGTGTAAATATACGTATCATCTGTTACAACCAAACAGATGCACAATACATCTAAAACTCCATGGAAAAACTCAACCTCATTAATTATGTTATAGAAAAGCTAAAGGAAAGCAGAACACAAATGGAGACAGACTAATGAGCTCACTGTCCACTTCGAAATGTTTAAAAATCTCCAAACTGAACTCAGCATGCAGATCAGGAATGCAGATCAGGAATGCAGATCAGGCAGCCTACAAAAGCTAGTTAAAAACTCACCTCACAGCTCATTAGAACGTTCTAATGACAAATGTGACGAATGTGCTGAATTCTTTGGCAGTAAAATCTCCTCCATTAGGAATAGCATTATACAGGGTCCCCCCACTAACCTGCTAGGTCATATAGCTGCAGAATGCATGTTATCCGAATTCCTAGAAATTGAATTGAAACGCTTACAAAAGTGATCTCGCAATTTAAGCCCGCTAGCTGTCCTCTAGGAACCATACCAATAGAATTTTTTAGTGCAATGTCGAAAGGCATTGTTAATATTGTCAGTCAGTCACTTAAACAAGGAATCTACTCACAGAGTCTTAAAACAGCAGTTATCTGGCCTCTTCTAAAGAGGAATAAATTAGACCCTGCTAACCTCAATAATTACAGACTGATCTCTCACATTCTGTTTTTAAGAAAGATTATTCTCTGTTCAACTTCAAGAGTATTTAAATAGTAATGAATGTAATGAGTAATGTGACCTTTCATTCCTTCTGGCATAAGAACTCATCACAGCACAGAAACCACACTAACCAGTGTTCTGAACAATCTTAGACTGGGCCGGAACGCAGGTATCCAGTCTATGCTAGTTTGTCATGATCTCAGTGCTGCATTTGACACAGTAGACCAGTAAACTGTTTAAGAGATTGAGTTGGCCTAGCTGGCATTGCTTTGAACTGGTTCCAGTTTAGTGAATATTATGTCACTCTGGGCAAAAGTACTTCTAAACCTTATGTGCTATCCTGTGGTGTCCCTCAGGGCTCAATTTTGGAACCAGTGTACTTTAACGTTTATATGCTTTAGTTGGACACAGTTGTCAGTAAATATATCTCGTTCCACCAGCATGCATATGACACACAAGTATATATGTCCATAGCCACTGACCCTCAGTGTTCCACTGACTTGATTAAAAAAAAACAATATCAAATCTTGTATGGGTCATAATTCCCTTCAACTCAATAACAACAAACTTGAGTTTATTATCATTGGAAATGGTCATGAATGCACTGATGCAGTAGCTAATCTGGAGTCCCTAGCAGTTAAGGCTCAACACTGTGTCAAAAACCTATGTGTTTGACATTTAACCACAACCAAAGCTTTAAACGCCATGTTAGCAATGTCTCCAGAACAGCGTTCTATCATCTTCGTAACATAGCCAAGGTCGGAAGTATCCTCACAGCAACGAAAAGACCACATGCATTTGTATCTTCACATCTAGACTACTATAATGCACTGCTAGCAGGTCTCCCTAAGAATACTATTTCCAGCCTACATAGAGTTCAATATGCTGCAGCCAGAATACTAGCACACACAAAAATGAGCGCTCATATTATACCCTTTCTTAAAGAGTTGCACTGGCTACCCGTGCCATCCAGAATTGACTTTAATATACTGCTGCTTCCTTTCAAGTGTTTACATGGTCTTGCCCCTCTTTATCTCAGCAGTATGATCACAAGGCATGCACCCTCAAGGGCCCTCAGATCAGCTGATAAAAACGTTCTGATGTTGCCCACAAGCCTAAACGAGTTCAGAGGCTGCCTTATGCTGCCATGGCCCCAAAGTCTAGAATTCTCTCCCAGACGACCCTAGGGCCCTCAGAGACTTTTCTATTTTGTACTCCTTTAATTAATCTGCTCTGCCTTGACTGTACTTCCACCATGCTCTTTTTAACTATGCACCTCTCTTTTTTAAAGTAGCCATGCTTTTACTTCCTTGAGGGGCTGGAATCATTCATTTTTCACTGTATTCTTTACATTATTTGATTTTAGTTTCTTTGTCTTTTTAACTTTGGCAAATACCTTCCTGAGGTGATAGATCTCACGATGTAATAAGCTTCATCGTTCCTCTATGTATTCTGTTTTATGCAAAGCATGTTGTAAACTGTGTTTAAGAAAGTGCGTTACAAATAAAGATTATTATTATTATTATTATTATTATTATTATTACCATAGCTAATTACGATTCATACGATTCACTCATAGCTCTTCACTATCCAATATCTTTTGATGTAGAGGCTCAAACTTTTCACTCCCTGCATCACTACCACATTCTTTACATCAGCTGTCCACTCTGTGGATGGTAAGTGCCACTGCCACTGCGCCCCCCCCCCCAACCCTCCACCCTACCCAGGGTAAAAACAAAAACAAAAGCTGCAGACATTGCATACTTAGCAGATAACTAGCCGTCTTAGCTCAGTGAGATGGACGAGGCTGTCTTTCACTGCAGTTTTTCAGTCCTCGGTGGAACCGGTGATAGACAAGTCATTCTCCACATCAAGTCGAGCTCTGTACTTTGTCTTTATTGCCATCATGGTTGAAAAAGATGTCTCGCAAAGATATGTTGTTGGGAAATGTAGTAGTACCCTCACAGTCTGAAGAGTACTCCTTGCACTGATTTTCAGTGGCATGCCAAACCTCTGCTGGAGTGGTGCAGTTTTAATTTCATCTCAAGACTGTGACTGCTTGATCGTTCTAACAGTTCATACTCAGCTTTTCCAAAGAGGCTACTAGTCATAACATCGCAAGAAAATGGATCTCGAACCCAAGTCATACTTCTTAATGTTCATGTTCTGTGAAATACCAGCTGAAACGGTCAGCCAGTGAGGTAAGACTGGATATTGTGTCATGCATAAAATCCACTTCCAGGGTGTTTGTGTCCAAAACTACAGTAGATTTGTAAATGTCAGTAACACCTGTTTGTCGTTTTCATGTTCAGACTTCAGTCTTGAATCATGAATCCGTTTATTTTGGAAAAAGCCCCCTCACTAGACAGATGAAGTCCATCGAGCGGATTAAATTGTCTGGTAGATAGGAAGGTCTTGCTGTCCTTTCTGGATCTGAGAAATACAGTGCTAATCAGGTTTGTGCTCTGTCAGAAACCATGCGGCTCATCTGTCAAGTCAAACACTCGCTCGATCACTTTATTTATTGCCTGAAAGCCACCGTACATCCGAGTGGAACAGCAGTTTTGGTGGCCGCGACTAGATAAAGTTCATTGCAGCTACAACTACATCCAGTACAGTCCAGGCACCAGGGATTTCAACGCAAGAGCTAGACGCCGAAGCACACAATGAGTGACTGCAATTTTTATGTTCACGGCTTGAATTTAGCGAACGACTAAACGGTCATCACTGCGGCACCGTCAGTGCAGACAGCCACACACTTCTCCCAGCTTAAATGTTCTTCCATCATGAATTTTGAATATCACTTCAGCTACAGCTCTCCTCTCTCCTTCTTTACAAATTAAAATATCCTCCAAAATACTTCCCTCCTGCAAGTATCGAACATAAACTTAAGTACTTGAGCTGTATTGCTAACGTCAGTACATTCATCAAGCTGCATTGCAGATTGCTCACACGATGTTAGCCTAAGAATCAGGTGGGACTTTATGTCAAAAGAAAGGTCACTGATTCTTCTGCCTGCCATGTCATTGGACAGTTGTATAATCTTGAGTTGGTTCTCGATGGAGTGAGGTTTTTTTTCTATTCGCAGGACTACCTAACTGTGACATTTGTCATTCATCTCTTTAGTTTTCCATATTCCTCTTTTTATCGCGGGAGAAAGTGTTTGTTCTTATTTGCATGTACAGGATGAACTGTAACAAGATGATTAGTGTTTGCCTGGCTTCAGCTCCTCATTAAATAAAATCTTCAAGCATGACACACACTCCAGCCTGCTATTGCTATGCTCCACAAAACCTGGAGCTATTTTATATACTGTAGGTTTCATCAAATTTTCGGAGTTTGGTTTTTTTGGTTTTTCACGCTAGGCTCTTCACCAACATTACATTCACTTGATGGACCAGGGCCTTGTGTTACCAGAATCTTGTCCATTTTGCTAGCTTTCTTTACAGATATTGCTGACCTGCCTGTAGCTACAAGAGATGTGGCACTGTTCTGATGACGGATGACCAGTCAAGTCACTGTGAATTGTGATGGATGGCACACATTTAATTTTAACAATGTTTCATTATCTCCATCATTTTTTAACAGGCACCACGTTTTAAGATACGGCCAAAGCAGATAATGATAAATTGACAAAATGACAAAGCTGAATGTTATATAGAAGAGATACATCCTCTGATAACACCCCCCCCCGACCCCCCACCACACACACACACACACAGTTTGAGATCCCCCAGCATTGAATTCTGATGTTACTTGAGGCAGCGTTGCACACCTATCACGTGAAACAATTCTTGCCAGCCGACGCCGGTCACGTTCACCCAGAGTCTTTTTACGGCTACAGTGATGTCGTGAGTCCGAGTTTTTGCCGGAATTCTTGTAGTCACGGTTCACCCCTGAAATGCTCATGCGTGAAAATCCAAACTTTGCTTCTACCTCTGAAATGCTATGACCTGTCTCATGAGCGCCAACAATTGAACCGTGTTGAAAATCACAAAATCATGATAACTTACCATTCTCACGTCGGAAACAGCTCTAGAAGCTTCCATAGATGTCTGTCGCTTTATATACGCACTCGCGCACACACCCAATGACATGCATCAGTGGCGTTGATGGTATTTTGCATAGGCTCTAATACCAGTTTTTCTATTAGTTCACAAGGACATGTACGGTGAATGTGCAGCATAAGATTAAAAACTGTGTTATTTCAAAAAGAATACTGTATAATCATTGATATCGTGAACTTTTCTGTTAGGAGACATATACGTTTATTCTGTCCTATTTAACTGCAAGAGACACAGAGATGCTGATGAAGGAATGAGTGTTTATAGCTGTAATAAACATACCGTGGACATTCTGTAACTTTAAGTAGACAGTTAAAAAGCCTGACATTCATTAAATGAATAAATTGTACTTATTGGAGTATACATAAAAAGACTAAAACATTTCAAAGTGGTAATGGTGTGGGGTATTTTTCTATAACAAAACCCTCTGTTATGTTTTGTTAATTACATCTATACGACATTTTATTTTATGTCAGATGTAAAGCCCCAGAGACCAAGACAACAGCTGCACTGCTCACTGATCATCCTAATAACTCTATTTTGGTTTCATGAGGATTGACGTGTCCATCATAGCTCGACTTCTGTTCAAAAGCATGCATATTCCTTGCTCTCTCTGAACACTCAGTAACCGTATAATTGAACGTGTTACATTAAGCACACAGCACACCACTATTTCCTAATGGGTGCTTTGTTATGCTAATTCCCCAAGTGGACTCCGGGTTTATCTTTTTTATATACACACTCTACAAGCGCAGTCTCTTTGTATACACCAGACTCCACGGGGACACACATTCACGTGAGGGCCGTCTGTCGCATAATTTTTAATTCAGCTAATTAACACTACACCTACAGCCGTATCCTCTGGACACAAAAGTAAATAAACAATGAGAAGCATGTCCTTGTGTTGTGTATTTGTATAGATCCTTCTTCTATTCCATATGCTGTGAAATTGTTTCAGACACCATCAAGAAACGTTCTTGTCATCACTTTAGATCATCGTTGTCATGCTGCATTTTATTTATCATTATCCATTCCAGGGCCATTTGTACCACGTTATTTTTTCTTCAGAAAATCTGTCTGGTTTTCTCCCTTGCTTCCTTTTTTCATTTTCCTGTGATATTACCACCATTAAAACAAGTTGTGTTGCAGGCCAAGCGCATTTATTTTCAAATAGTGTGTTTTATAGTAGGAAGATATACTAGGATATAAATATTAATGGGCATTTGAGTACCTTTAAGGACAGGAGATGGATTATTTCCTACTGTGCTCAAGGTGCTTGTTGTGTGCAATACAATACAATACAATACAATACACAACTCCTTGTTATCTCTTCCTTATATACAAGACCTGTCCAGAAAGTAATGAGAATTATTTTTACAATTTACAATTGAATTTACAATTCAGTATTATGACCTTCAAAATATGATCTTTGTGAACACGCACAACGATCCCAGCGCCTCTGCCGTTGTTGGTAGCAGTGCTTAAAATCATCACCTGTGAGGGTGTTCAGATTCTCAGTCGCGGCTCTATGGATGTTCTTTACTGTGCCAAAGTGGTGTCCTTTCAAACATGTTTTATTCTTGTCCTTCTGGTATGAATTCTTTATGGACGATCCCTTGAGAATCATGTGAGCTTTCTTTGGGCGAGTTGATGCCATTCAGGAAATTGGGTTCTCTTGTTAAATGATCCAACATTTGCTCTAAACTCACTTGCATTTTTCCAGCGATGAAGCATTTCAGCAGGGTCTGGGCACTGTGTAGGCTCGAATGCAACCGAAATGGGTCCTACTGTTTATCGGCCATCGCACTCTAACTGACTTGAACCATGTATTGAACCAACTAATTTCATTCTCATTACTTTCTGGACATACCTAATACAGTACTGTGCAAAGTTCTTAGGTACCCTATTGTTTTTAGGTACAACTTTTGTTATTGATGTTTTTTTCTGCGTAATTCAGTCAGTACAAAAAGATTTTATATTACCAAACGTTACTTTTCCAACAAGCAGTTAAATGTTACACAAAAATGTTTGTATGTCAGTAACGAAAGCAGCACATTACATAACAGACCACTTTTCAGACAGAAACATAATGAAGGCTTCTGGGATTTGCATTTACTGGAGTATTTTCTATTAACTCTAGTGCCGGAAGATCAGCTGCATCTGAAATGCTCAAACCAGACAAAATTAACCATCATGCCACTGAGATCACATTTTTCCCCATTCTGATATTGATGCGAACATTAACTGAACCTCTTGACCAACATCTGCATGATTTTACGCATTCCACTGCTGATTGGCATGACATGATTGGCAGCATCTCAGAAAAAAAAAGGAAATGAATCATCATTAAAGTGTAGAGTGACATCTGTTAGACATCAGAGCAGTCCTGTGAGATCAGTAGAGAGTGGCATCGTGGTGTGTGTGTGTGTGTGTGTGTGTGTGTGTGTGTGTGTGTGTGTGTGTGTGTGTGTGTGTGTGCATGTGCGCCTGTGTGTGTTGAGTGTATTAGTACAGAATCATTTCACACTCTACAGCAGTCATAATGTCATGCAGTGAGACTGGGGACTACATTTGATCTGCAAAGTGATAGCAGCCATTTCAGGCTCTCAGAGGTCAATGAACCGTAGCACAGAGGAACTTTCAGTTCATTTCAGTGCTCCTCGTTCAGCCTGCCTGCCTGAGAGACTAGAGCTGTGTGTGGGCTTAGGAGAAAGAAGGGAAGGATATACATGGGTACAAGTGGCCAGCATATCTATCAAATCCAGCCTCTTACCTGTTTATGTTATTGCATCAAATTAATTGGATCAGAGTGGAATATGACTGCTGCAGAAAGTGAGAGAAGAAAGCAAGAATGAATGAAATAAGCATACTTAGTTGCATAATTGTTGCATACGCAGTTCATGAGATATTGAAGTGAGTCAGTTGCGGTACCCCATGGACAAAATTTCACAAATTTTGGCCTGCGTCTAAAGAATGTGGAAGTGATGCGAGGTGTGAAATTTGGAAATTGTATCTTGAGCAGTTCTTAGATATTGAAATGTTCTTTTTAATACAATTTTATTTATATTGCACTTTGAACAATGGATATTGTCCCAAGGCAGCTTTAGAGAGACCTAAAATCCAGACATAACTTTTAGATTTAGACAAGGTGAGCCAGAGAGATCTGAGGGTTTTCATCTGCTTATTTCTCAGACACTAGTTTGATTAGAGTAGTGACTGGTGGGGAAACAGTAGCTCAGCTGATGCCGTTTTAGTCCACACGGAGCAGAGATCAGCACGTCACGAGTTCATTGATGAAACATTTTTTTAAAATGGCGACTCTGTGATTGCTACTCAATGGCTATTTGGCATTAAGTTCAATATTCCTCATCACGGTTCTGTGCCCTCTTGGAACACAATTAAAACGAAACCACTCGGCAAGCCATGTACAGTTTGAACGCGAGAAAATGTTGAACGAGTGCGTGCATCTGGAAAAAGGAGTCCGCATCAGACTTGAGGGCTTGTGATTATTGATTATTGGGTTATCTTAAAAGTAAAGTCTTCGTCACAAGACCGCTGACGATTGTCTACTTGAAGCAACGTATACAAGACGAAATTGCTGCAATTCCAGGACCAGTGTTACAGTGCGTAATGGCAAATCTGCTACCCAGACTGGAAATGTTAATCTGACTGGAAATAATAAATCCCTAATGAGCAAGCCGGGCATGACGGCATCTCAGAACATGTCGGTTGCAGTGGCCCTATTGGTGAAATGCTTCGAAACAGTGTGATAGTGGTGCAAGATGCAAAATTTCTTTCAAACACAATTCTCTAACCTTAACCTAGATTTTTAGCTAATCTGTGTTGTTCTGTATAATTTGTTTTCCTCAAATGTTGTAGCTAAAATCAAGTTAATTACCTGCCTATGTATGTATACTATATAAAATTGGGATGAAACTATTTTGGCTAATTAGTTGTAAGTAATAATGTATAAGTAATAATGTGCGTACTGTCAGTTATAAATAACAGAAGGGGGGAAAATAACATTTAAAACATATTTATAAACCTGGAACCAATCCCTTTTTGTTTGAAAGCTATCACATGACTTCCACTTTAGCAAATAAAACTGCTAACGATACAACGATAAAACTGCTAACGATACGACATCGATACAAGTACAGATCCAATCCTGTCCTCATTTGTTCAGTATGTAATTTTAGTACCTAATACACACATGACATGAATTTGATCGGGTTGCTTTTCTATGTTTAACGATGGCAGTCAATTCGAAGCAAACAGCGCCCTGCAATGAATATCAAGAGCAGGAGTTACAACATCTTCCTACAATCCAAACATAAACATAAAACTCAGGATCACCAGGTCATTATGAGCAGCACATAGGGAAGCAACCAACATGAGAAAAAATGTCCATAGACTGCATTAGGTGAGTGAATATGATTTACGATCATCGGTTACAGTTATTGACAGCAAGGCACTGTGACGCACTAAAAATAAAGCGCTTCTCCAGTGCAACCCTACTTATTACATATAAGGTAACTAATGTAGCTAGCTAAAGCAATTCATTTAAAATCAACTAGTGTTATAAAGAACAAGCCTGGTAGCCTAGTTCAGTAATATAATCATACACAGGCTGTGTGACGTCCCTGATTTATTCATACTAGCGTGGTTAATGATTTCAGTATCAGTATATTTATTGAGAAAAAATCTACTCATGCTTTGTCTGGAAAAATGTTATACGCGCATCCTTGGTAATAGCTCTGTTAATACTCAAGGAAGTAAAGTGGTACGTGTAATTTTGTTCATAGCTCCTAAATTAAAAATCGGACAATCCAAATCTTTTTTTGAATCATAAATTCATGATTTGTGCGCTAACTATTTCGGATGCTATCGTATATGATTAGTGTATCGTAACAGTACGAGCTCACGCACACATCCAATATACTTCGAATATATCAAATATAAGTATCTCAGTCAGCCTGTAAATGATGTTACGGGCTGTTGCTCTTAATCATTAACCATTTATCAGTTTTTGACAAGGGTCACCCTTCTGTAGCAGTATGTAATTAAAATACATTTCCTAATTCTTTTTTAGATGTGAAGCACCTCATGGACTCACTAAGTCAGTCACTCACTCACTCACTCACTCACTCACTCACTCACTTGCTCACATTTAGCACCCGGAAATGTTCCACAAGGGGGTGCTGTTGTGCTTCACATCCAGAGACACTACGTGTCCTTTTTTTGGTTATCCAAGATCATTTTTGTTTACAGGAAGTTTCAGGAACAAATGCAGAAACTGATATAGGAACAACACGGCTGGCGTTTTTGAGCGTCTGATTTGTTTGTTTTTTTTCTCTCGCAGGTGCTGAAGGGCAGTAAGAAGCTGTGCATGTCAGTGCGCTCCATGGGCCGCATCCCAGGCGGTTATGTCACAAATCACGTGTACACGTGGGTGGACCCGCAGGGCCGTAGCGTATCTCCTCCTCCAGACCTGCTGGAGCACCACAGCGCTACCCTGAAAAAAAACCACGGCAAACAGCGCAGCCACATGCAGCTGCTGCAGGACGGAGACGAGAAGAAGGTGAGGAGGGAGAAAATAGTCTGTGCTGTTTATTTAACCAAAGGCCAAGTGACTTGGAAAGCTGTAAGCTACAGCAAACATGGCAAAAGTAGTTTACTATATCTTTTTTGATTTAGTTTTTAAAACCCGGACCAGCTTCATGCCAAATCAGTGCTGTCCCAGCGATCAGTTTAATCGTCAGTGAAAATAATCAACAACCCATTTGAAATAACAAATAAACAAACAAACAGAGAACGTATGTGAATGTTCATCAGTGTGTGTGTCTATAGTACATGCAGCTGTGTATGCATAGGCATGCTCTGTAATAAATTGTGAGTTAAAACTCAACAGCTCAACTCAAACTACAGTAACAAAATAATAAAATCCTGCTCCAAATAGTAACAAAATGGCATCGGCGTCACATGGCAATAACGTTTACAGGATACAGAAATGCTTCTGTATGGTGGTGCCATAACATACTGATCATTACTGTTATTTCAGAGCGCAGCAGAAAGATCCGCTGTGTGATGTTACTTCCAAACTACTGCGAAATGAAATTAAACTACTTACTATTTATACTTACCGTCGTCGACTCTCCTGTCTGCTTCTCCTCCCCTTAGCATGGGGCAGCATGATTCCAGCCCCAGTGGGTTTCTGTTAGCATGTGTTGCAGTTCCCATTTTTAATGCTAGGGAAAATAACTCTTTGGAGATAAACAGTTGTGCAACTACCAGAATGTTGAGCAAATCTACAGAACATTGGCATACACTGAAGTACCAGAAAAACTGGTACTGGAGCCTATGCAAAATACACAGCAACGCCACCTATGCACATCACTGGTTGCGTGCGCCAGTGCGTATATAAAGCGATAGTTATCACGATTTAACGAATTTCAATGAGGTTTAATAGTTGGAGCTCGTGAAATGGGTCATAGCATTTCGGCGGCAGAAGCAACGTTTGGATTTTCATATTTGAGCATTTCAAGGATGTACCGTGAGGACTGTGCAATGTTCCCACCAAGATCCCATTGGGGACCTACTATTAACTGTTATACCAGTTTTTCTGGTACTTCAGTGTACACTGTACATGTTAAATAGCAACATTAGTTTTAAAATAGTTCTCGGATGGATGGATGGATGGATGGATGGAAAGTTTGTTCCTCTATAACAGTATCATATATTTGTTCATATATTGTAGCAGTTGGAGCTCAATAGTCTGAGCAGGCTTCAGCAGGACCCCAGTAATTATGTGGATGTCTGACAGCTGCCTAAATGAGGAACTGAAAATGAAACACAAATTTATTCCCTTCTTTACAATAAGTCATTGTTGTTATCTCTGTATAACAGTACTCTGCATTGCTAACCACTGATCATAATCTTCCTGATACCTGCGAGCAGCTGGCACATTCACTTTACTTAAAGTCCTGCTTTATGCACTGTGTCAAACTGGAAACTTAGCACTGAGCTCTGTAATAATGAGCAGTGACTAACAGAGAACACTTCATTCAAGACTTAAAATAAATGAGCTTATGCACATTAGCTTTCTGCCCGGCAGCTAAAGTCAGATAAGCTCTCTGTGCTACACAATGACAAAACCAGTTTGATCTTCCAACTCTGCTCAAGCACACTAGAGCTTACACTGGGACTTAGCAATCACACAGCAAATCCCCGGTCTTAAGTGAACACTCAGAGAGTTACATAAACACTGTAAGGTGTTAAATCAACACTCTGGATGTTCATGTAAGACCAGGGATTTGCTGTGAAGCTGCTTATTCTGCTGTTGAGAATACAAAAAATACCTACTGTTTTAAATATATAAGAGGCATAGCACTAGACTAATATGGTTTAGGCTTAATCTAGACTCAGATCCTGATCAAAATACCACTAAGCCTTGTTCGATATAACAATTTCATCATCTCTAGACAATATTACACTGAAGTACCAGAAAAACTCATACTGGAGCCTATGCAAAATCCATAGCAACACCACCTATGTAGGTCACTGGTGCGTCCGCCAGTGTGTATATAAAGCGATAGACATCTATGGAAGCTTCTAGATCTGTTTCCACATTAAGAGTGACAAGTTATGATGATTTTGCAATTTTCAACGTGGTTTAATAGTTGAAGCTACAAGAATTCTAGCAAAACCTCGAACTTACGACAGCAGTGTGGCCATAAAAAGACTGAACGTGACCAGCTCACATGGCAAGAGTCATTTCACGTGATAGGCGTTCAACACTGCCTCAAGTAACATCGGACTTCAATGCTGGGGCCTCAACAAACATCAGCGTAAGGACTGTGCAACATTCCCTCCAAGATCCCATGGGGGACCTACCAAGTATTAACTATACCAGTTTTTCTGGTACTTCAGTGTACACTGCCATTGTATCTGACTGTTATATTACCAGACCTGCCAAAATGTAAGCATTTTGTATAGGAACTCTAGTATGCTAGTATGAGCTTTCAGAAATATGCCAAAAGAATATTTTTCCCCTTGGTTAAGCAGAAGATGAACAGTCAACATATGAATCATGAAAGATTTGTGCTGATCTTTCAATGTGTATTTGAGTTAAATTCAGTAGTTAACAGCACCCAACTAAATATATTATTTAATTGGGTGATGATATTATAAATGAGATAAATGTAAGTCACTCTGGATAAGGGTGTCTGCTAAATGCCGTAAAAGTAAATGTATATATATTATGAATGCCACTGAAAATTGGTTGAAAATGGTCAAAATGGCAGTTTCCAGCTGAAAGAAGAATGAAAATGTTGAGGTAAAATATTACAAAGGCCCACAACAAAGTGTCATTTCTAACATTTTATGATGTTCATACAAAAGTGATGATAATAAGAGAGTGATTAAATACCTGAGTTTTTAAAAAAACTCTTTTGAATGTGACAAGTGCTTGCATTGCAGATGGGTTTAAACACTTAAGAGTATCAGAACAGAGAAAATATCAGCCATGTGGACTCTAGACAATTCACTTGTGAAAGGATTTTATGAAAATGTACTGTAATTTATTGCACATTGCTGCAGAATCATGCAAGTTTTCGTGTTTGCCACTGCCAACAAGCAGTTCCAGACTACACATCTGATATTACTACTTATAATAATACTATAAATACATGTAATAATAATGTTACTTTCATTGTACCTAAATTGCTAGAAATGCTTGTTTTCCTTTCATTTACATGGACAATTAAGTCATTTATTTAATCAGGTTGGGAAAAATCAATATTGCACAAACCTAAGCTCATGTGCCTGACATAAAGCATGAGTCCTGTTTGATCTTTTTGTGTTAGTACTGTACTGCAATGCATGGACACTTGTAATCAAAATGGCTTTCAGTACAAAAAAAGAAAGGCTCGGTTTAGTCACCTGATGTTGTAAAGTATACTGCCCCACCCTGTTTTTCCACACTCTCCATTAGGGTGCCAGAATCTGCTAAATATAATTTTAGGGGGGGTTTATAACTTGCTTATGATAAATCTCTCAACGGCTGGAAATTGCCCAAAAAGCCTCCGAGACGGTGTGTGTGCAGTGCATAAGAGTGGAGGAAAAG
The DNA here is from genome assembly GCA_028566435.1 of Scorpiodoras heckelii. Taxonomy (NCBI): domain Eukaryota; kingdom Metazoa; phylum Chordata; class Actinopteri; order Siluriformes; family Doradidae; genus Scorpiodoras; species Scorpiodoras heckelii. The sequence continues at coordinate 3,558,570 of JAOVVH010000026.1, read as the reverse complement.
GGTACGTCATAAAACTGCGACACCAGTTGTGCTCTCTTTCCTCACACGGATTGATGATTTTGTTTGCAGAGCAGTCTATAAGGTAATTGTGACAAATTTCCCAATCTGCACCAAAAGTTAAAATGCATTTAGTTTAACATAGTGGGGAGATTTTTTTTTTTTTAAATAAATGTATGGCATTAAAAAAAGGATACAGCATATCATGCAACCAATACGCCAAACTGACCTTTCAGAGATGACTAGTGCTAACCTTTAGTGGAGTGCTGTAGGGTTTTAGCCTTGTCTAGAAGTCTGAGGATGCTTGATGTCAAGTGTTACATGTCTCAGTAGTGAGTACACTATAACTTAATACTGTGTTAATAGCCAAATTCAGTGTTAAAGGAAAAGTCTACTCTAAAGCCTTTGAAACATGCTTATACTGAAATATTTGCAATCAGCAATTCTGGTGCAAGTTTTTTTTTTGCTGCTGTATATTGTTGTTATCCCCGTCAGAGGTTAGTGCTTGTGTGTTGCGCTGACATCATGAAGGACATTGCTAGTGCAGTTTCAATGGCACTTATTAGGAGAAAAAATTTCAAACATCTGAGAAATTAGTCATAACACTGTCATATTAATGAGAAATCCAATGTAGTGAAGACAACCGGACTCAGAATACAAAATTAAGGCCTTGTGAACAAATCAAGGTCGGGATATTGTAATGTGTGTGCGCTTTTCATGCTCCAGCTTCCTATTTTGAGTTACAAATCCTGTAGTTGTTTAGGTTCATTTTTTTTTTACTTCTCCACACAAACTGTGTGCATTGTTTAATGAATAAGTTTACGAAGCAGGCATCGGCTACACTCACAGCTCAATTTAAGAAGACGGAGTTACTAATTTTATTGTAATAATTAACATGCCATGTAAAATTCAGTGCCTGAGAGAAGGATTGTCTCTACAGAGTGAATTAAAACAGTGTTTCTTCCAAGCTATTGGTGTGCACGTGGCTTCTCTGCTGAGTTAGTCAGTAAAAAAAAACAGGCAATTGTTCCAGTCTTTTAACTTGACAGGCTCAGTGAGCCTATGCCTGGTATAATCTCTTGTTTCTGTCTGACAGCAGTGGACCCTGATGTGGTCTTCTGTCTCAAAGTTTGAGATGCTTTTCTGCTCACCACGATTGTAAAGAGTAGTTGTCCGAGTTACCATTGCCTTCATGTCTGCTCAAACCAGTCTGACCATCCCCCTCTGACCTCTTTCTTCAACAAGGCTAATCCCATCTGTCATCAAAGCTGAGTCATTGAGATCATGTTTTTCCCCATTCTAATGTTTGATGTGAATATTACTTAAAGCTCTTGGCTTGTTTTTGCATGCATTTATACATTTTACTCCTGCCACATGATTGGCTGATTGCATAAGTGCATCAGTGAGCAGGCTTACTGTATTAAATTGATCTGTGATTGCATATATTATATTGATATATACTGTAATGTCATGTTTGTATATCTAATACTGCCCTTGAGTGGTACTACATTAGATTTAATCATTTGTGTGTTTGCATTGTTTAAAATATGAATTTCAGGATGAAACATTGTCTTTACAAGCAGTGTTGGCTGGCCATGATGCTAAAAGAGAGAATTTCTATCAATAGCTGGACAATGCAACTGGTACAATCTATTATATACACACATACACTGAAGTACCAGAAAAACTGGTATACCAGTTAATACTTGGTGTGTGTATATACACACTGGCGGATACAACCAATGACGTGCATAGGTTGCGTTGCTATGTATCTAGTATCATAGGCTCAGTGTACATACAGGCATAATCCAGTCACAGTCATGAAGTATTTCAAGGTTGTAAAGATTAAAAAAAAAACCTAAGAAATAATCTACAAAAATAAAGCCTTATGTTAATGTTTTTAATCCTAGTCTTGCGAGTCCATTTATACCAGCTGTTCTAGACTTAATTTGTCTCCTTTCTCAGCTTGGGTTTGCTTAATTCTTCAAGTTAATTCCTAAGCTTATTCCACGTCTAAATCATGATTTGTGCGACATTATTATTAATACTTCATTACACAATTACCTCAACCCTTATACAGCCCTAAAAGAGAAAGCAAACCATTTGAGAGTAGACACCGCTAGACCGGACAAGCATGTAGATGTTTGTCTGTCACTATTTATAGAAGTCTCTATTTGTCAAGTAAAGTGTTCCCACATTCGACTATTCAGTGAATATGGAGTTATTCTACGTTCTGCCACTTTGCTTTCTTAAAGCAGTCCTAATCATGCCTGACCTTGTCTGATATAGTGAAGCTCAATCTAACTAGAGAGTTATTTTTCTATTCCGAATATCAACTGACGCAACTGCAGGACTTTTGGAAAGTGCTTCAGTAATAGCTGTAATATTTGGGCTCTTGACTGCAGGTCAAGTGTAAGTCAAGAGATTGTTCTGCATATCGGCTCAGATTTTATTGAACGTCAACTCGTATATCAAGGCTGGCAATAACATCTATGGCATCATTCATAGATCAAACTTTTATTGAAGACATACTCATGGTATGTGTACGTGGTACAAATATGACAAACTTGATATAATACAAATTAATGTTTAAAAAAAGGAGCATGGTGTGTGTTTCAGAAAGATTAAAAAGTAAAAACACAGTACCTTAAAAGAGAATGTCAGGTGCCTGATGTATAGTGTGGCATGTTATAAATCTTTGATGTTTATTAGCTTTTTGTACTTCATCTAGATTTTAAAATCTTAAAACCTGATTTGGAGCAAAGCCTGTCATGCATTCTGAGCTGTAGTGGTAGTGAGTCATTACTAGCATTAGCAAGCAGTAAATGCATCATAAAATCAGTTTTTAAAAGGAACACTCATTCTAGTGATGCTAAAACACAAGATGTTAGACATTGTCTTTCTCAGTATTGCTCTTGTTAAAGGCTTTCGGATCGTTTTACCGTCAATCTACTGAGTATCCGCTTATCAGTCCACGTTCTTGTCTGTAATTGTGTTCTTGTGTACTTGAGAAATGTCATCAGTCGGAGCACAAGTACCGTTCCGTTCAAAAGTCTGCATCTATTCAAGTACAGTTTAAATACCCGGATGTGTTCTTGCTCCACCATATTATAAAGGATGCATTGGGAGGTGGAATTTTGTGGATTTGGGGCAGTCAGATATCCCAGAATGCATTTTGGACCAAACTTAGCATGATGGCAGAGGAGAAAACTCAAATACTACTACACCGATCAGGCATAACCTTATGACCGCCTCATTTTCTCTACACTCATTGTCCATTTTATCAGTTCCACTTACCATATAGCTGCACTTTGTAGTTGTACAATTACAGACTGTAGTCCATCTGTTTCTCTACATACT
>JAOVVH010000026.1:3513474-3525274 GCA_028566435.1 Scorpiodoras heckelii | reverse complement strand
ACATGATTCCTTATGTGTTCCTTCATAGTCTGGATGACTTCAGTATTCATTTACAATGTAGGAAAAAAAATAAATAACAGCATTGAATGAGAAGGTGTGTCCAAACCTTTGACTGGTACTGAATACACTATTTCCAGCATGGCCGAACAGTGCATCAACCATAAGATATCAAATAACATACAATATGTATGTTAATTCTAACAGTTTTTCCATGTTTTTAAGCATCTACGATCAATGCGCGTTATTTTGCTCTGTATGTGTTCAAAAACACAGATAGAACAACTGAAATCGAGAGCTAATGCAGAAAACAAAGATTAGCCAATCAAAATATAAAGCTCGAAAGCCACCATGATTTTTCTTTTTTTCTTTTCCACACAAACCAAATGAACACAACCAAGTCGGGTAAATGAGTTTCATCTTGGAGAAACCTACCGCCCGACGTGAACTTGCAAGCACAAAGACAATGCAGGAGACAAAACAGTGAAATAGGCATTTTTTCTGTATGTTTTGATGATGTTTTGTTTGTTACATCATTCTTAAGAAGACAAGTTATAGATGCAGTTTATCCAAAAATGTGAAAAAAAAATATATTTACATGACCAGAATTGTTTTTCATCTCTAGTTTCATCTCTAGTGTCTTCCCTCAACCCTGCCTTGATTCCTTTGCAGATGGCATAAATCCCATTAGAGAACACATACACAAACCTCTATGACAATCTGTACTGTATAATGTACTATTCTGCTTACTCTAGATCCTTGCTTTGACTTTGATCCCAATTCCTCAAATAAATCTTAATCATAAATCCACTTCCTCTTGCCAAATTCCCTGAACAAAGCCAGATTTTTTTGCTGAGTAAGACACTTATCATTATAGATTGTGCTATGAAATCGCATGTCTCGAGACGGGCGCAATTGGACCAAGGCTCCTTTGCCAGCCTACTAAAGCTATAACCTTCACTGTACATAAATTTCTTAAAGAAAATCGAACCATGATTTGGAGAAAATTGCATCTTCTTGCAGCCCTTTGAAGATAATTGCACACTTGCACATGAAGCCTTTGTGTTTCCTTTGATCAGGTGTGAAAAATGAAACGTGTTCTTGTGCAGGCAATTGGCGTCGATAATTGCCTTCCTGTGCTCATTTTTTAATTCTGTCGGTCCGATTCTGTAATATTGCACATATAACCATTTCAGTTGTGCTAAAGTGGAGATTTATGTGCAGAAAATCATGGAGTGTCTCGATTTGTGGCCATTAATGCAGTGCAGCCAGGTGAGATGGGATGAATGTACATTTTTAAATTTCAGTTTAATCCCTAATTAATTGTACAACATGTGCTACCAAATACATTCAAATACTTATGGGATGCTGGTCAGGGCTTTATTTTTTATTCATACAGAGAAGATACAGAGGGTACAGTGCCTTAATTATAAACAATACTTATCTTAAGGACAGAATTGCCTATGGATGAATGTATAAACTCAGCATACAACTAAAGGGGACATTTTCAGATTTGGTCTTAAGTCCAAAAGTTATGTCAAAATCTACACTGGGAAAGTTACTCATATTCAGAGTTGGGTTACACAGGTGCTTTAGTTGGTTTTCTGAGCTCCCTGTATCTCCAAGATTGTCAGAGTTTTCTTGAGTAAAAGTGTTAGAGACAGTTTTTTTTTACAATATCATATACACTGAAGTACCAGAAAAACTCGTGACTCCCATGAGCTCTTGGAGGGAACGTTGCACAGTCCTCACGCTGATGTTTGTTGAGGCTCCAGCATTGAATTACTATGAATCTATCACGTGAAACGATTCTCGCCAGCCGATGCTCGTCACGAGTCTATTTACAGCCACACTCCTGTCGTAAGTTTGAGGTTTTGCCGGATTTTTGTAGTCACAGTACACCCTAAAAATGCTCATACTTGAAAATCAAAATGGTGCTTCTACCTCCGAAATGCTATGACCCATTTCATAAGCTCCAACTATTAAACCGTGGTGAAAATCGCAAAATGGTAATAACTTCATATTCTCATGGCTACAACTCTATAAGCTTCCACAGAAGTCTATCGCTTTTTATACGCACTGGCAGACGCAACCAATGACGTGTATAGGTGGCATTTCTACGTATTTTGCATAGGTTCCAGTACCATTTTTTCTGGTACTTCAGTGTATACTAGTACTTTAAAAACTTTAAAAACAAGTGCGTTTAAGCCCCATAAAATAATCAGGTATAAAAAATGCAGACAGTTGAAGGACGTAGAATTTTTCTTTTCTGTCAAATGTAATTTTTTGTACCATAAAAGCAAGAGAGTTTTAAAAATGAAAAATAATAAACAGTAATATGATGATTACATGAATAGGATGATGACAAGCATATACAGTAAATCTATAGGATTCTAGTATATTTACAATATTGCTGTGTGAATTATCCTAATTATAATGATCACAATCACGGCAATGTTGATTTAATTGAACAATGTACTGTAGGTTCCACTCTCATTATTTGGCAGCTTATAAATTGATTCAGCACATCCTATTATCTCCTTCAGATACCAAATTGGGGTCGTGAAATCATAATTAATGCACAATATACAGACTGGTCTTAAGTTTTGAGTTGTTGAATTAATTACATAATGCCAGTGTTTTGCAGTTTGAAGGATAAGCTGACCAAGCACTAATCTACTACTCTGCTGTTAACATAGTTCATAATTTTATCCAAAAAACCCCCCACGAGATAAGAAGTGTCTTTGATTAAGCTGTTGTCCTCCGTAAATTACTAATTAATTATTGGTGTAATATATAGTGTAATATAATTTATAGTGTAATATATAATATATGTGTTTAATAATGACCTTAAATAGAACGCCATAGATTTTGAGTGTACTTACAGCCCACAACATGAATTTCAGCAAGGCATATTGTGATTACTTCAAAGCGTCCATAAAACTAGGCATGTTTTATTTACAGGAGAACTCATTAAAACATGGGAACTGTGAAATAGAAATGCAAAAAGCTGCCTACATCAGTAATGTGCACATTACAATTTCATGACCTCAGCTGAGTATCTCTGTATGCACAATGTACTAGACATGCAATATAAATAATTTAGTAAATCTAATCTTGTGCCGCACCTCTTACCTTTCTCACATGTGCCTAAGTCTTATCCTTTCCGCTGCTGTTGGTACAAAATAGACAACTTCTGCGTCACAAGTGGACACTGCTACTGTAAAGCAAGTGCTGGTTTATAAGCTGGCAGACAATATGAGTATAAGCTCTATTTTTAATTTAAGAACAATAATGAATTTTAATAATTAGGACCATTCATGCAGCGTCAAAATATAATTTCTTTCAACCTAGACCCAAGGTGACAGCCAGAGCATTCAATTAAAATCTGTGCATCATTAAATCATTAAAACTTTCAGCTGATGGTATTCTCTTTTCTGCCAGGACAGCATTAAGGCAAAAAGCAAAGAGTCAACGAAAGCCAAAAGGAGAGCCTTACAGGATATCGGTGTGTGTTTTATGAATTAATAGATACATGGGAGATCATAGGAGGTTGTAGATGCAGACAATGAATATGCTGTCACAGCTTAATGGAAGGGTTCAGGCAGTAATGAAATTGACATACTTTACCTCCTCCTTGATGTAAATGTAGTTGATCAGCCAAGCTGTGACAAAATGCTGAGCAAGCTGCACATGTAAAGGGGCACGCACTTGCCCTGACAGATATTATTTCATAATGTAGTATTACTTGTATGTTTTTGCCTTTAGGTTCATAATTAAAGAGGCAATTTCAGACATTTTGAGTAAAACAGGAGTTAAGGGGAAAAAAGCTTAATAGAGAGGAGTGAGAGATAGACGAATAGCAATGCCATGCGTATTGATGACAGGAGCACACATAATCCCTGTCATGTATAATGTGCTAAGTAATGTCAGTGACCAGACAGGGGTGTAATCGTGACTCACTTCTCCAATTATTCCCTCAGAGAGAACCCTGCTTTTGTGCAGAGTGGCAGAATATCAATGCTTCTGTTAACATCCATCAACCCCACACCCTCATCGCTAACCCGTCTCCAAATTCATCAAAACGTTGTTCCTGCACTATAGCAGTTTTATGTTCTCATTATCGTAATGTTTATTGTAGTGACATGTAATCATGTCATCACAGTGACTGTCACAGTGCAGTTAAATCTTCAAATTCTGACTGGTCAGAAGGTGTGCGGTGTTTGTATAAGAGCCCAGTTTGGTAAGTTCAAAGAGTTTAGGGTTCTAATACATTCTTGTTCCAACGCTCTACATAATGTTCGACTAACAATTTTTAAAAACATGTTGTTTAATAGTATCAATAATTGTCAATTTAGTGAAGTATTGTTTGAAGAACATTTATGGAAGGAGTCTACAGTGTCAGTGCTTCATAACAATGTTTTGTGAAGACAGAACTGTTGTACACTGTCCAGTTTCTTGGTACAATAACAAGTTGTGGTGTTGAGAGAGAGAGAGAGAGAGAGAGAGAGAGAGACAGAGAGAGAGAATGGGAATGAATAATTTATTAATATCTAAATAAACAGATGTATCAGAAAAACTGGTATACAGTTAATACTTGGTAGGTGCCTTATGGGATCTTGGAGGGTTCTCACGCTGATGTTTGTTGAGGCCCCAGCATTGAATTCCGATGTTACTCAAGGCGGTGTTGCGGTACACCCTTGAAATGCTCATACGTGAAAATCCAAACTTTGCTCCTACCTCCAAAATGCTATGGCCCATCTCACTAACTCCAACCTTTAAACCGTGTTGAAAATCTCAAAATCAGAAACAGCCCCAGAAGCTTAAATAGATGTCTGTTGCTTTATATGCGCACTGGCGGACGCAACCAGTGACATTCATAGATGGCATTGCTATGTAATTTGCATAGGCTCCATAGATAGTACTATGAACAAGGAGATGAGTCACACATTCCTCCAAATCAACACAGAAGTGCTTAAAGAAAGCAAAAAATGATCAGTCTTCTGCAATGACAGTCGCAGTCTCTGGATCCGAGCCTTGATATTCTGTGGAATTGAAGAGGGAAGTCCAAATGTGCCATTCTGAATGAAAATATTAGAGCCCTTAGCCTGTCCACGTCCATCTACGAATGTCTCCAACCTTGTTAGATATTACAGGATTACAATGCAGTGCCGTTCTGTCCAGGACAGGCAGTTTTTTTCTGCTTAAATAAAACTTTACAATGTAAGTATATCCTTGAGCTGAGCTATATAGTATGTTCATGAAGGATGCCAATAATTCTAAAGGTAATTGACCATGTTAAAATTTTCATTTCTGGCTCTGCAGCCTAATACAGTCATCTTTTCTCTCTCTCAGACACTATATTTCAGTGGTAGCTATGAGGGTCCAGAAATGTCTTTCAGCAGCTTTATGTCTCGGTCTCTGCCATCAGCTACTCTTTTATTTCCCCTTCATTACACATAATAGAGGCAAGTTACCCATGCGATCCCCCAAATAAAGCAGTGTCTATGATGTTAATATTTCAATTCATTAATTGAATTTCACCAGAGCACAGCAACATGAAGAAAATTCAGACTGTTCACTCTTTGTGTCACCCAGAAGGACGTCACCAGACGTTTTTTGCTTTGTCCTGCTTTTGATATTGACCAGCAGTTAAACATTGTCATGACTAAAGAGTGTGTCAGTAAAATGGGACCATTAGCAAAGGAACATTTTGGATAATGATGTGTTACAGATGGCAGGAAATCGATCTGATTTGAACTGTCACGTATATCTGTCGTGGTTCCTTTCTGTTTGTTGATCATTTGCACTTCTGGCACTTCTGCTTTTTGTAGTTAAGACTGAAGGCTTAAACAGGATGTTGCTTGCGTTTAAAATCAGTTTATGTTTATTGTAAGTATATCCCACTGGGAAAATTAGTTAGTACATGTTAAGCTATACTTGATGTGCTGCTGGAAAACAATCAGTGACAAGTTTTGTTTTGCCACCTGACGCTGATTAAACCCTAAAGTTGATCATTTTCCCATAACACTTTTCCTCTTATACATCATCAATTTCTAAACAATTACAGGAACAAAGCATTGTACTTTTTAATCCATTTAAAGTTACATTTATTGTCACAGAAACAAGTTAGAATCTGTTATCGCTTAAGTTATAGCAGGTACAAGCAGTGGATCCTTCACCGCCCTCTCTTTATTTTCCTTTTGTTGTGGTTTTGAATAGCAACTGGTTTGGAAAAAAAGAAACTGGGCTATGTTAACAAGAAACTGCAAAGTGAAATCTCCTTTGTCCTGAAGATGGAGGAAAAATTGCTGTTAAAAAGTGCTGCGACTGGAGAATCGTTTCTTTTTTTTCCCCACTTTTAATGGCTTGCTCCCATTCTTGGGGTCACCATGTGTTAATCTGGTGCGGATGCCCTTCCTGACACAACCCTCCCATTAACCAGGCTTGGACTGGCACTGTGCGTGTTGCACCCCTCAGTGCCCTTCAGCCCTGATGTCAGGGCTTGAACCCCTGACCTTCCGATCAACAACCCAGAGTCCTAACCTACTGGGCTACCACTGCCCCTGGAGACTCCTTCCTTAAGTGTAAGATATATATCTTGGATAAATAGCAACAGGGATGTTTTCTCCAGTTTATTATTAGCCTTTGATTATGCTTAGTGTCTGTCAAACAAGTGCCTGTGACAGAGTTGTTACTGTTTATTGGATAACATAACAATCCTTGGCAAAAATGATGGAATCACCACACTTAGAGGATGCTCACCCAGCTTTGTTACTTCATAGCATAAATCATATCATAGATATGCCCCAAATCATTGTTTATGAAACAAACTTCAAATAAATAAAATTATGTGAATTAATGGCATGCATGATATGCATCACGATATACAGTTTGCTGACAAACTGACAGCAAATACTGGTAACACAACACTTTTATTTAATGTCTACAGAAACAAGTTATTTAACAAGAAAACACATTGTACCATTGTACTTTATTAAACTGAGTATAGAATTTATTAAGAAATAGTTAATTGCTTCCAATCCAAGATGATAATTAAAAAACAAAGTTTTATATCACAGAACTGGAGATATACTGTATCATAAAAGTGTATTAGGTAGATTATCACAATATTGATATTATTTCATCATGTAATTTTGTTAGGTCAGTTATTGAGAACTTGTTTTTTGTGTTGTACGTTTCCCATCGCTCACTGCACTGCAGCCAGTTTTAAAATGACATGACTGAGTTAACTTTGATTGCGTTTCCATTCAATGCAATTGCTCCAGTAATCACCCATTAACATCTCCTCAGTTTGACCTTAATCAGAAGTACAGCTGGTCTTGCCAGAATTATTTGGCATGTTCATCGTCCAGGACAGATCTCCTTACTGACTTTTTTTTACAATACAATGGCAGGCATTTGAAATGCCATGCCGCAGGAATTTGATATTTGGTGCAGTATATGTACAGTGCCCAGATTTCCCAAAGGCCCATCGAGACTGAGCGTCAAGGCTCAGATTGTTTAGCCAATCCAGACAAGCAAACATGCATGCCCCTGTTGTCTGTATCGATCGAGCCCAAATTCAGCACTCTCTCTTTTGTCTGTTAAGCAGATGATCTTATTGTAATGCCCACTAAAAAGAAACTTTTAAAAAAAGGAGCCAATTTGAGTTAATAGAGCATATTTTTGGAGAGAGAGAAACAAAGAGACAGACAGATAAAGAGGTATCTCCAAAGCTGTTTTGTTCTGCTGGGCAGTGAGATGTCATTACATCTGGACTCATATACTGCATTAAGCTACAATGACCCTAACATAGAACATAGTTAAAGAACATAGTTTGGCACTGGGCCTGGAATGTACCAGTTATTTATCATGGCTCTGAAAATAATTGCTGTAATGATGTGTAATCTACACTGAATACAGGCAGCTCTAGAATTATGAACTCTTTATATGCAATGAACAAAAGTGTATAGGGTATGCTGGGGAAAAAAAGCCTCTATTAAGGCATATGTAACTTTGAAACAAAAGGTAAATGTTCATAGAATAGTTTTGAGTGACAGTGAGACGAAATCTGAAAATTATACAAAGTGTACGTTTAACTAGTTATTAAACAAAAAATAAAATTGTCCAAAGGGGACATTTCCCCCAGTGGTGGGGCAAATGTAGGGTATAATGCCCCCAGCATTTCTTTTGCTCCATATAGTTGACTGATTATAGAGTAAATTAAATCCATGTTTGAGCCTTGAAATGTAGTCAATCGTTATAACTTGTAATAATAATAATAATAATTATAATAATATCAATTATTATTATTATTATTATTATTATTTAGTAGTAGTAGTATTGTTGTTGTTGTTGATGTATTTATAATTATATAGGTAATTTTCAAAAAAAGTTCTAATTTTTGACTAAAACATCTAGTTAATTTACCTTTAGTGATAATAATAATAATAATAATAATAATAATAATAATAATAATAATAATAATAATAATAATAATAATAATTAGTATTATTGTTGTTGTTGTTGATGCATTTATAATTATATAGTTGTTGTTTTTTTAAGTTTTAATTTTTTACTAAAACACCTAGTTGGTCTACCTTTAGTAGTAGTAGTAAAATAATAATAATTATTATTAGTAGTAGTAGTAGTATTATGTTTTTATTTATTTATAATTTTTTTACTAAAACACCTAGTTATTCTTCATTTAGTGAAAAACAATGGATTTCATGGTCAGAACATGTTAATGCAGTAATTACTGCATTTTACCCCTGACGCTGTGGGCGTTTTACCCCACAGGCTATGGCTTCAAAAATAATTATTCTTAACTTACAATTATGTTCCCCATAAATAAGATGAACTCACTGTCCGCTGGCTAAAATATTTGTTTTCTCCCCACTCTATCCTATACTATGTAAAATGAATAAGACATACAATAAATGACATTTTGAGTTTAAGATATTATATAGGTTTGCAGTATATTAACCCAGTATTTCACAAACACAAACTGTCCAAAATTAGCAGCACTTCTACAGCTATTTTATGATGAAAAGCCTCTTCTGAGTAGAATAATAGCACTGACCTTCTTCCTGTAATATCTAATAAGGTTAGAGACCACTGTTACATGGATCTTGACCCCTCCTCTATGGCTACCTGGGCCACCTAATTTTGGAGGACAAATCCTCACAGCCATACTCGAGAATCTAGTGAAAAGCCTTTCCAGAAAAGTGGCGGTTATTATAGTCATCAGCAGATTACAGTCATAAACATATGGATGCTTAGCCTAAAGAGTATTGAGCAAGATGGAATTATTATTGGTGCAAATACAGCAAATATTCTGTGACTGCACTAGCTGTTCCTCCCTAGAATTAACAAAAGGGAAAGGATTTAGAGAATATATGCTGCCTTCAAAAGCTGGGTGAGATGAAGGCAATTCAGAAGGCAGCATTTTATGTAAAAATGAAGGAGCCGACAGACAGCTTCTTCTCTCTCTCTCTCTCTCTCTCTCTCTCTCGATCTCTCTCTCTCTCTCTCTCTCTCTCTCTCTCTCTTCATCTCATGGCTAGAAACTTAAAGGTTTTTGGTTTTGATTGAGGAGCTAATTTAAAAAGCTCCCTATGAGGAGACAGACAAGAGTGAGAGGAGGAGGAAGAATAAGAAGAGCAGGACAGAGATATGCGCTTCAGTGAAATATCATCTTTTCCATTTGGGATCAAATGACCACTCAGTGGAGCTGTTGAAAACAGATCTTTCATATATTCTCAGGGAGCTGGAAGTCAGCCAGCAGGTGATTTGGATGACAGGAATATAATTCTTTGTTTGTTGCCAAAATTCTCACCAGAGGGAGCCTTCTAGACGTAAAGATCTGCAGAAGCAAAAAGACAAATGGGTGTAATTTTAGTTCATTTTATTTATTTCATGGAATCATCGTTCTTGCATCTAATTGAATTTAAATACATTTTGATCTATGATGTCGTCCTGGTAAAGGTTTTGGTACGAGCGAAGTTTTGTTTTTAATTCATTCATTCTTCTGTGTTATCTTTCTGTCTGCAACTCCAGACGGGTTTTTATAAAGGAGTAGCCGGTTCCCAGGTGACTCTGTCCAGCCTGGTGAACCAGAGTAGGGCTATGCTGGAGGAACAAGCCAGACACCTTCTTACTGAGCCTGAGAGACAGACCATGAGCTATTACATCCAGGAATATTGCAACGGACACATTGGAGTCGAACAGCTGGTCATGGCCCTGTTTGAGCTCCTCAACACGCATGCCAAGGTTGGTATATGTAAAAGCTTTTACTGACTGTCTCAGTTCTGTAATCTAGTGGCTATATCCTTTAATCCTCCTAAGCCTTTCATCAGTTCCACTCTGTAACCATCACGTCCATTCGATTTCCAGACACTGAGATATGGCCAGCGCAGAAAGGGAAGTATGAAGTGAAATAAGCACACCAAAGGCGGCACGGTGGTGTAGTGGTTAGCACTCTCACCTCACAGCAAGATGATCCGGGTTCGATCCCCGGTCCGGGCCGTTCTGTGTGGAGTTTGTATGTTCTCCCCGTGCTTGTGTGGGTTTCCTCCGGTTCTCCGGTTTCCTCCCACAGTCCAAAGACATGCATGTTAGGTTGATCGGTCACTCTAAATTGCCAATAGGTGTGAATGTGTGCGTGAGTGTGTGTTGGCCATGTGACGGACTGGCGACCTGTCCATGGTGTACCCCGCCTTCACCCGATGACGCTGGGATTGGCTCCAGCCCCCCCGTGACCCCGACTAGCGGGATAAAGCGGAAGATGATGGATGGATGGATGGATGGATGGATGGATGGATAAGCACACCAAATTTCAAAATTATAACCCTAGATATTAAAATGTGAGATTGTGTTTATCTTGAGATATTAAAATGTGTGAGTTGCCATGTTCTCTATGGATGAAAATGTGTAGCCTGTGTATGGCAAAAAGTCCAACTTACTGCCGGCAATGCGGACCAAGCTCCTGCTCCGGTCATACAGGGACTATACCACCCTCAACAGAGGTCCTCTAACCCCATACTCCCGAAGCACCTCCCACAGGATGCCACAAGGGACACTGTCGAATGCCTTCTCCAAGTCCACAAAACACATGTGGACTGGTTGGGCAAACTCCCATGAACCCTCAAATACCCTGTGGACAGTATAGAGCTGGTCCAGTGTTACATGGCCAATACGAAACCCGCATTGTTCCTCCTGAATGCGAGGTTCAACTACTGGCCGAATTCTCCTCTTCAGTGCCCTGGCATAGACTGTCCCAGGGAGTCTGAGGAGTGTGATCCCCCGATAGTTGGAACACCTCTTCCAGTCAGCCAAAGTGCCACTGCTGGCCCTTAACCCTCGACTGCTCGGGTGTGTTAATCAGATAAATGTAAGTCGCTCTGCATAAGGGTGTCTGCCAAATCCCATAAATGTAAAATATAAATGTAAAAAAGTAATAGTCATGCAACCCCTTGTCTACATCATGATACACTCACCTCAAGCCACATTGAATTGTCAAGTAGACTTTCTTGTCTGGCTTCTGAGACAGGGTTGTCTAGAAAATAGGAGCAAGCACAGCATATGGCTTTGAACTGCATCGTCAGCTATCTTGAAGCCATGGGCACTTTCTTACTCAGCACACACACATACACAAAAGTTTGGGGTGTTTAATGTTTTGTTATGGTTTGTTCCACTATTGGAAATGAAAAGGAAAGAAGAAATGTGTGTGTGTGTGTGTGTGTGTGTGTGTGTGTGTGTGTGTGTGTGTGTGTGTGTGTGTGTGTGTGCGTGTGTGTTT
>JAOVVH010000026.1:3490848-3501245 GCA_028566435.1 Scorpiodoras heckelii | reverse complement strand
TGAGTGAGTGAGTGAGTGAGTGAGTGAGTGAGTGAGTGAGTGAGTGAGTGAGTGAGTGAGTGAGTGAGTGAGTGACATGTCAGATCCATAAGGTGCTTCGCATTTAAAAATACCTGGCAAAATCATATTAAATTCTCATGCACAAAACATTGCATGTGTACACTATACATATTGCAAATCTCATTAATTAATATCATTAAATACATTATGAAGTTATATGTGCAAAATATTTATGGATTGTAGAGCAAACTATGTGTAAACTAAGCAAGCTTCTTTAAAAAAATCACGTTACACTACAAGGTGCATGGTAAAATTAGCTTAATTGTGTGGCAGAAGAAAATTCATATTTTGTTGTATATACACTGAAGTACCAGATAAACTGGTATATCAGTTAATACTTGTTAGGTCCCCCACTGGGCCGATGTTTGTTGAGGCCTCAGCACTGAATTCCGATGTTACTTGAGGCAGTGTTGCACGCCTATTGCATGAAACGATTCTTGCCAGCCGGCGCTGGTCACATCTGGAGTTGTTTTACAGCCACACTGCTGTCATAGGTTTGAGGTTTTGCCAGAATTATTGTAGTCACGGTACACCCTTGAAAAAGCTCATATGTGAAAATCCAAAGTTTGCTTCTACCTCTGAAATTTTGTGACCCATCTCATGAGCTCCAACTATTCAACCACGAAAAAACTATTAAATCATAAAATTGTGATAACTTCCCATTCTCACGGCGGAAACAACTCTAGAAGCTTCCACAGATGTCTATCGATTAACATATGCACTGGCGGACGCAACCAGTGACGTGAATAGGTGGAGTTGCTATTTATTTTGTATTGGCTGCAGTACCAGTTTTTCTGGTACTTCAGTATACAACGTAGTTATGAAAAATACAGGCTTTCCTGTATCTATTTTTACACTTAACTAGAATCTTTAGAGATATCTTTTAAAAACCTGGTTACCCTAAAAAAGTGGAAAGGGGAGAAAACTGCATGTAAGGATTTGAATCCAGTATAACTCTTCTTTTCACAGCTTACACACAACACAGAACGTTGCAAAAAGCAGCACCTTGTTGATGAGTGATGTCAGAGGAAATTGAACATAGTGTTTCAAGCTGACCGGAAGGCTACAGTAACTCAAATAAGCACTCTTTACAACCGTGGTAAGCAGAAAAGCATCCCAGAATGTACAAAATGTTAAAACCTTGACATGGATGGACTACGACAGCAGAAGACCAGATGACTTTCCACTCTTGTCAACCAAGAATCTAAAGCTCCAGGGGGCACCATTACATTTCATGTCGTAGAACAGATGTTGCAAAACACAGTATAGTCCATTTTTTCAGATATTAGCAGATCTAATCAGTCATCTTTGTTTTTTCTTTTCTTTTTCAAAAAAGTGTGAAAACTTTAGTTATAAACTTTAGAAATAGTGTTTCAGTTCAATTAGAAATGACCTGGAGTCTGCTTTGGCAAATCTTAAATAAACTTGCTCCTTAGTGACATATTGACCAGAGCAATTTGTCTACAATTTAATCTGTACATAGCAAATTACATTAATAAATCTAATAATAATATGAATGTATTTTTATGCACCTGTGAATTACCTTACTGCTGAGCCGGTACTAGTGTCCAAGCCGTTAAATTAATTTAACCTTCTGACCACACAGAGAGTGGATAATTGAACTGAGCCCTAGTGTAATTACAACTAATAGCTAATCAGAAAGGATGCACAAGAAACTGTTTACTTTCATCTTATTAGCAGTCAGTAACCTGCTCGAGGCATTTGTCTTCTTTTGCAAACTGTAGGCAAGAACCTGTACTCTTCTGGGAAGACTTTTCACCAGATTTTGAAACGTGGCTATGGGATTTGTGTACATTCAACCACAAGAGCTTTAATGAGTAGGTTCGTGAGGAGGTCTGGCACATAGTCAGCATTCCAGTACAAGCCTCATGGAGCTCGCTTTGTGCACAGTGGCATTGTCATGCTGGAGCATGCTGTTAAGGCCCCTCAGTTTCAGTGAAGGGAAAACTTTATGCAGATATTCTAGATAATTCTGTGGTTCTAACTTGTGGCAACAGTTCGGGGAAGACCCACATATGAGTGCAATGATCAGGTGTCCACAAACTTTACACTGAAGTACCAGGAAAACTGGTATGCAAATACATAACAACACCAAATATGCACATTATTGGTTGCATCTGCCAGTGCATATATAAAGCGATAGACATCTATGGAAGATTCTAGAGTTCTATTTCAGAGGTAGAAGCAAAGTTTGGATTTTCACGTAGGAGCATTTCAGGGGTGAACCGTGACTACAAGAATTCTGGCAAAACCTCGAGCTTATGACAGCAGTGTGGCCGTAAAAAGACTCGTGAGCAGTGTCGGCTGGCAAGAATCATTTCACGTAATAAGCATGCCTCAAGTAACTTTGGAGTTCAGTGCTGGGCCCTCAACAAACATCAGCGTTAGGACTGTGCAACATTCTCTCCAAGATCCCGTAGGGGACCTACTAAGTATTAACTGGTATACCAGTTTTTCTGGTACTTCAGTGTACACTGTTGGTTAAAAAGACTTACAGCTTTGACAGTTTTACATATGAGATATGAACCTGTGTGAAACATTTATCAGCTTCAGTTACAATAGTTTTCTTCCTCCAACTCATTTAAAAGTAGATTTCAGGATTCATTGTCATTTAAATCAGTTCTGCTTTAGTCTCCAGACTGGGCAGGTACAAAAGTGTAGCAGTGGATTATATCAAAAGTTGCTATGCCTCCTGAACTCATAAAGAATTTGAAAGGCAGAATATAGACGTACAATTATGAGCTCCCTGCCATCTGTCACATACATAATGGCCTAATGAGAGCAAGGGCAGCATGACTCGGGGAAATAGAGACAATAGAACCACATGGGGTGTCGCCAGACAGTGAAGGTCCACTTGCACTTCCATTTGGCAGAAAAGTCACTTTCCAAAAACGGAAGCATTCAAGCTGGTATTGCACCTCCACTGTGATTAACCAATAGTATTTCTTGCAATAAAAACGTGATATTTTTAAATCTTTTGTGTATTTTCCTTTATCTTCAATTAACATATGCTTGTAAATGATATTAATGGAGTCTCTGCCTGTAAACGAGCGTGTGAATTTGCTGCTAATAAATAACCACTAACATTGATTTTTTTTACAAGTCTACAGTGATTAATAAATGAGAAATAATTAAATACAATACAAAGGCTTTGAAGGGTTTTGTTCCGTCTACTGTGTTAGACTTTCTCAATAATCTTGCAGTCTGAAGTCTTAATAGAACCGCTTCATGTCTGATGATAGCCTGTTTGGCTGTTAGCTGCTAGTTGAATTGCGACTTTGACTCATGACTTGCAAAACAAATATGGTGGATATAACTAACGGCATGAAAATGGGAATGTGGCTCTGTCTTTAACGTTGGATAAACATGATCTTTTTGACACATGGTGGTGTTCTGAAAACAAAGACAATGGCTCATACAGAACTTCACACAGATGTTAAAATACTTTTTTTCTCTCTCTCTCTCTCTCTTCACTTGATTAGATAAAATGCACAAGCAGGTCACTGAAGAGGAGTTCATAAAAACGCTGTTATGAACAGATTTAATTAAAGTGTACTTTGGCAGAGAAGTGGTATGGAGATGCATTACGGCATATTGCAGTCGTCTCCGTTGGCGTTACTGCAGGGTATTCAACATTGCATACACATACATCGGACACTTTATTAGGAAAACAATACTAAGCCTGGGGGATCTCTCTTTTGCTCTCAGAATAGCCTCAAATCTTCATTCCACACTGGGGTTTGGAAACAGTCCATTGAGATTCTGGTCCATGTTGACAGGACGGCATCACATATAGTAATTGCTTGTAGGTTTGGCAGCTGAACATTCACGCTCCCGTTCTACGACATCACAAAGGTGCTCTATTGAATTTCAGAGCTGATGACTATCGAGGCCATTGAGCTACACTGAACTCATTGCATTGTTCATGCAGTCAGTCTGAAATGCTTTGTAAGATGGCACATTATCATGCTGGATGTAGCAATGTGTAGGTAATTATAGCCTTAAAGAGATGTGCATGGTCAACAATAATACTCAGATGCTTCAAATGATGATTAAATGGTATTTAGAGGCCGGTGTTTGCCAAGAAAACATTTGCCTCAGATTCCTGTTCTTGGCTGACAGGAGTGAAACTCAGTCTGGTCTTCGAGTCCACCTCATGGTTTGATGTGTTTTGTGTTCTGAGGTGCTTTTCAGCTCACCACGGTTGCAAAGAGTATGTTTTTGGTCATATAGCATAGCTTCCCACACCAGTATAGAGTTTATTGTCTCATCCTCCCATAAATGTGAGTAAAGCACAAAGAATGTTTTGCACATTAGCTCTAAAGCCTGTCATTTCATAAATGCATGTTGGCTACAAGCATGATTATATAAGTCTAAATGAGCTTACTGGGAGAGGGGAGGTTTTATGTCTGGAGCGTGTGATAGTGTGCAAGCATATGGAGATCAGCAGCAGGGCTTCAGGTTGTGAGGTGATTGCATGTATCATGAGCTGGAGAGAACGCTGGAGCTCTTGGAGTCTAATGCGTAATAAAAAAGTGCTCATTATGGCTGGCTTGGCTACAAATGAATACATTGAACAAAAGGCTCAGTGGAGAGACGGGCGGACGGAAAGAGCTTTAAATGAAGCAATGGAGGCGGAAAGAGAGCGCGAGATGCTCGAGAGGAGGTGACAGATAGCCAGGCAGCCAAGAGTAGATTTTAATTCCATGGCCATGGGCGGTTCATCAGCATTGGAAATGATTGAGCCAACAACAGCAGCTGCGGAGAAGATAGAGCTGAAGGCTTTGTGTTTCTTTTTACCATTTCTGTTTTGTCCTGAGTCACAAGCCTTCATCAAGCTATAGCGATTTCCATTTTAATACTCAAACCTCCTTTTCTAGCACCGCTCATTTTCCCATAAGCCTGACCATTTTCATGCTAATTATTAAATGCTTTTTTAATTCATGTAAATCAATTCTTTCTCTTTCTCAGAGAGGAGGCTCAGCTCATAACTGTGGGCAGCTGAAGGTGGGCCAGGTGATTCTGGAGGTGAACGGGATCTCTCTGAGAGGACGAGAGCATCGAGAAGCAGCCTGCCTCATCGCCGAGGCTTTCAAGACCAAAGAGAAGGACTACATCGACTTCCTCATTACAGAGTTCAATGTGGCATTGTAAGACCTCTCAGGCATTAAAGAGGACAAGAACTGAAACTATTTTTTGGCATGAAGCCGCCATAAGTCCCCAGCGAGCTGATCTTCTCTTAACAGATATTGTCTGAAGGATGACACATTCTCAGTGTAGATACTATATGAAGCCTCCTGGTGAATCCCAGTTTTATCATTTTGAACACGGCTAACCGGTACAAGGCACTACTCAGTCTGATATCTTTGAGTGATTGCTTGTCCCTAGTCGTGAAACAAATTTCAGTTTTCAGCTATATTTTATTCCATTCAGCTCAGATTTCTATAATTTTATAAAAGAACGCACCCCTTATCACTGTTTTCATGATCACGGTGCAAAACTAAGATGCTTGCATTATATATCTTTATATACGAATATTCAGGACTATCTGCACAGACAGTACTTTGAATAAATGTATTATCAAGACACATGGTTAAGCTTCTATTCAAATGAGCTCCTTTTACTTCCTTTAAAAGCCATATGGCTCAGGAGAGCGAAATGCAAATTGATTTCGCAAAAAAGGCTTCACAGAACTTACAAGAAATGTGTTTCCTGTCATTTTGTACAGTTCTGCGAATGTTCCTTCATGTGTGTTGAATATCCAGAACAGCTAATCTGTCTTTTCAATGATGGCGGTCCATTTGATCTATCTAGTATTTCATTTGTAGGTTTGTTTTTTTAGCGTTCTTTGCTGTCAACTGAAACCACAACTGAGTTGTCTGGTATTTGTGTCTACTTAGAATCTTTATTTGCTCTCTACCGTATGTGTTCAACCATGACATGACTTGTTCATTAGTCTTTAGTTAGCCTTTGTTGTCTTTCAGGATCAGAACAAAGACAAAGACGCATGGCAATGTAAAGGAAAATGCAAAATAAGACGAGTGGATTGCATTAATTAACATAACATTACATTAATACATCTGCTTAGTCGTTCTACTGTGGACCAGATCGCTACTGGCTCATGAGCATAGTGCAGCATTGAGGTGTCTTCCTACTGTACAGCACATTAAGTTTAATGTTTTTATATCAGAATGTTTTGTTTTGTGAAAGTAAATATGAGGTAGGAAATATTTGGGGGGGTTTTTTGGTCAACGGGGACTATGAACAATAAACGAAAGGCAAGAGTTCCTTGTCTCGGGTGCCTGGACTCGTGATTTGTTCACCTGGACTAGTGATTTGTAGCCTATTTATACTGAAGTAGGCACAGATTAATAGTACACATTAAGAAATAGGACAGTATTTTTTATGCATTTACATTTAGATTTATGGCATTTAGCAGATGCTCTTATCCAGAGCGACTTACAAAAGTATTCCTAAACTACATAAAACCAGTGAAGAACAAGACATAGTCAGTACAATACCTGCTATAAGTGCGGTAAAAGCTTTGAGTTAGTGCTCATTCAAGTGCTCTCGAAAGAGGTGGGTCAGAGAAAAGTCTGGACGCTTGCCTCCCGTGAGTCCTGGATGACTGTGGGTCTAGTTGAGCCATACTTGAGGCACGACGGGCTTTGGGTACTCATCGGGCTTTGGCCGTTGCCATCAAGTAGGGAGGGGTTTATGCTTCACTTAATGTTAGTTAAATACAGGTTTAGCCATGCGACTGCTATAAGACAGGTCCCTGGACCAAATCTTGGGATCAGAAATCCTCAAAATTTAAAGCAAACTAGCTACATTAATAGCAACTGGGTGAAAACAGGAAGGATATAAGTACACTATGTAGACAAAAGTATTTGGACACCTACATGTTGTCAATATAGGAGCTTTTATGGCTTTCCTTTTTAAATCTATAGGCAGTAATATGGAGTCGTGTGAACCGCTGAAAAACAACCCCATAGCATTATCCCACCTCCACTAAACTTTACAGTTGGTACAGTGCAGTCAGTCAGGTAATGTTCTCCTAACATTC
Organism: Scorpiodoras heckelii; assembly: GCA_028566435.1. Taxonomy (NCBI): domain Eukaryota; kingdom Metazoa; phylum Chordata; class Actinopteri; order Siluriformes; family Doradidae; genus Scorpiodoras; species Scorpiodoras heckelii. The sequence continues at coordinate 3,494,098 of JAOVVH010000026.1, read as the reverse complement.
AACAAACCCAGACTTGTCCATCAGACTGCCATCAGATTGACCCATTCTTTCACAAATGTCTGTAAAGGCAGACTGCATGGCTAGGTGCTTGATTTTATACACCTATGGGAATATGACTCCATGAAACTCCTGAATGCATTGATTAAGAGGTGTTTCCAAATGCATTTGTCCACATAGTGTAGTTCTAATAACTAAAATATTAAAATGCCAGCGTTCGACCACTAAAACACTAAAAGGAAATAGAGCTCTCACATTCCTACACAAGTAAATGATAAATGCTTTTGCTGAAAGCGGACAGAACACCTGCTCATCTGCTCACTGCAGTTTCCTGTAAGAGTTGCAGAAAAGCTTAGTTCATAATCGCACTTTATTGCTTGTCAGCATGGCTCATTTCTTTGTTTATGCCGTTTTTGTTGTTGTTGTCGTTGAATGTGTCGTGCGATAACTATTCTGAAGCTATGACAATTAGGCACTAGGACAGAATGTACTGTTCCTGCCGGTACTGTAAGACAAGTGACAGAGCGAGAGAACAGAAAATCCCACCTCAAATCCATTCACCCTCGATCTGTAGCTTACAGTATTTTTTCTCTAGGAGTTGAGATGATCCAGAGAAAAACGAGGAGGTGCTTTATCTAATTATGATAGTCGAATCTGGAACAAGACAAGCTAATCAGGCGGAGGAGATGTGCAGTGAGTGTAACTAATGAAAAGTTGTGGAAGCAGAGTGTGGAAAGAGAGAAGGGAGATGTGCAGGGCTGAGTCTTGATGTGTCATTCAGGTTACATAAGCACGCAAGAGAGGGAGCCGGTTAGATAGAGGAGTTCTTATCTATTCTGTGTGTGTGTGTGTGTGTGTGTGTGTGTGAGAGACAGAGACAGAGACAGAGAGAGAGAGAGAGAGAGATTAAAAGGTATAATGCATAATCGAGCATGAGAATTATAATTCCTGTGTGTGTGTGATAGAGAAAGTGTTGGCATGAAAGACAATGGTGATCTGCTGTGTGTGGGTTTTATTTTGTGTGTGTGTGTGTGTGTGTGTGTGTGTGTGTGTGTGTGTGTGTGTGCGTGTGTGTGCGCGCGTGTGTGTGCGCACGCCTATACACACCTGCACACACTTCCCCCCTCCCACACACACATATGCACGCAGTCTGCACTCGAGCTGCTGCTTTAGCCCCTCAGATGTTCTGCCATCTGCAGATCCATGTTATACCTCCACAGTTTAAATGTGCTCACTACATACTGGTGCTCAAATGAACTGTTCATTACAGTTAAACATATGTAATGTTATATCTGTGTCGAGGGACTGAAGCATTTACCCCTAATAACCCCTGAAATCTGTTTGTCAACAATTTCATATAGTGATATGAAATTATATGAATATATGATATATGAAATTCATATATATAATATATGAATATGAATAATATGTAAACAAATGGGTAAATGAGTCGGTGAATAAATGAAATTTAAAAAAAACTAAAAAAAAAAAAAATCTAATTTATCTACATATTATTCCTTTTCATTAAATTATGTATTATTTATATTTATTTCATTGTCTGTGTTTTCTTATTTTATTTATTTTATACGAGCATGAGTCAAAAATGATCTGCACTCTGGCTGTAGAATATTTTAATCAACTTTCAGAAAAGAAAAATACATGATTTTTCGACGTAATCTCCCTGCTTTGTAATACACTTTATCCATCTGTCAACAAGCTTTCGTATTCCCTCATTAAAAATATTTTACGCTGAGCTGCGAGCCACGAAAGCACCACTGTCTTCACCTCTTCATCAGACGTGAATCTTCGTCCTCGTAGGACTTCTTTCAGGGAACCAAACAGGTGATAGTCTGATGGGGCAAGATCAGGACTATAGGAAGTCGGATAACAGTCCTCAGTGTTATGTCTGAATTTTAGGCTTCAGCTCTTCAGTCAGCATCTCACTGTAATGAGTAGTGTTGACTGTTGATCCTGTTCCCTTATAATGTTCCAATACTGGCCTTTTGAGATTCCCAGAAAACTCTAACCATCAATTTTCCAACTGATGGTTGACTTTTGAACTTTTTCTTGATCAGCGATTGAGGATGTTTCCATTCCATACACTGCCGTTTACTCTCAGGCTCGTGGTGGAAGTTTTAATATAACCGGAGTGCGGAGCATTTTTGACTCACCCTTGTATATTCCTGTATTTGTTTCTTTGTTTTGTTTGTCTGTTTTCATTGATTCATCTTCAGAAACCATGATTTGGAAGTTTACCCTCGATGGAACGCCAGACAATTAGTAGCTATTCAGCTATTTTCTGTAAGTAATTTACATATCTAATATTTTGTCCATCTGTACATTTATTTCTTTTATTGTTTGTTTATATGTTTACTTATTTAATGTTTACTTATTTAATTTTTTCCAGTTTGTTTGTTTGTTTGCTTTCTGCTTCTTTATGTTTGTTTGATTGTCTGTTTTCTGCCATATAACGTGTTTTTTCAGTCAGATAGCCTGCAGGAATCAAAACCACAGGTTACGTACGATCTAAAAAGTGGTTACAATGATACTATTTACTAAACTGAAATAAAAGTACTTGAATATTGGTATTTAGGTATTATATATAGGTATTTAAATATTGTTATGGACAATTATTTTTGTCCAGTTAATTCTACTTGCATTGGTGATTGTTAAATACATCATGAAAAGCACAAAACTTACACATGAAGTGGGACGCTCAGCGATAAAATGTACGATTTTTAATATGTTTTGGTCTCTTTCACATAGAGTAGCGTAGTAATAGAGGTGAGCTTGGTTAAAACATGTTCATGCCTAACGTCTTATCCAGAACATTTGAGCATATTCAATATATGTTTGTACCAGAATGGTCATTTTGTTTGTGTATAGAAGGTCCTGCAGATAAGTTACATGCAAGCGCTTATTTATTTTTTTGCTGTGAGACTGGGTTAGCATTTTTAAAGGTTGGGTTTTGGTTGGGAATCTATTATCTAAAAGTATGTATCAGAAAGATTTTTGGATTGAAAAGAATTTGTCGTGTACTTTTAGCTACACCAATTATAAATTCAGAGTAAGTTCATCAACTGAAGGTAAAAGTAGTTGTACCACATTGAGGTGTGTAATACACCGATCAGGCATAACTTTATGACCACCTCCTTTTCTCTACACTTATTGTCCAATTTATCAGTTCCACTTACCATATAGCTGCACTTTGTACTTCTACAATTACAGACTGTAGTCCATCTGTTTCTCTACA
>JAOVVH010000026.1:3412014-3427299 GCA_028566435.1 Scorpiodoras heckelii | reverse complement strand
TGAGAATGATCCACCGCCCAAATAGTACCTGATCTGTGCTGGTCCTGTGGGGGTCCTGACCATTAGAGAACAGAGTATGACTAACAAAGTATGTAGAGAAACAGATGGACTACAGTCTGTAATTGTAGAACTATAAAGTACAGCCATATGGTAAGTGGAACTGAGAAAATGCACAATGACTGTAGAGAAAAGGAGGTGGTCATACGGTTATGCCTGACTGGTGTATATTCTGCAGAAGTAAACGTAACTGCTAGCAAGAGCAAGTGCCAGCCTTTCATATCCCACATCCTTTTCCCTTCTGCTTAAAGATTTTTTTAAAATTGATATTTCCTGTTTCCTGTATGGCTGTAACAAGGGGTCAGCTACAGCTATGCTATAGCCTAGATGTTTTCCTCTCTGCAAGAAGAGAAAATCTAAACCTGAGATTGAGTTTTAAACTGATTAAAGAAGGTGAGTTGTGTTGACATTGCTTTGGAAATGAGAGTGTAGACAGGAGTCAATGTTCTGCTCATTAATTATGTGGGTAAAAGCTCTTTCAAGAGCCCTATTCAGAAATGGATTACATTAACATTAGGTCCTGGGGTAATTTCCTATTTTAAAGGAGTTACTCTGTAAGTTTTATTTCCTCCTGGATCAGCCATGTCGGTGTTTTACAGGCCAAATTGCATACTTTTTTCCATCTGATCATTTTACTCCTAACCGGATGCACAAGCGATTTGCTGTACAGATGACACTGGGGGAAAAAATGTGTCTGACTGGTGCAACTTGCTCTATTTATTCTCATAGCATGCATATCAATGACTCTGGACCAGATATTTAACACTTCCCAGAATAAAAAATGGATGTTTGATATAAGGCAATCAACCATATTCTTGGTCTGGGTGGTAAAACCTTGATAAGGTAGAAATTCATCGAACTGCACAATTATTATAATAAATCATCATCATTAACAGAAGACAAATTTCTCTTAGAGAACATTCATCAGGGTGATTCCACTCCACTGCTTTCATCGTGTAAAACACGCTGTAACCTTTTGTCGTTATTTGAAGAGCCGTATTTGTGAAGTTTTTTATTTGGTCGGCACCAAGCTAAAAAAAAGTACACACTGTTCTCAGTTATACTCAACCAATTGCTTCCAATTCAGTTCCTACGGCTGTTTGCATATTTATAAACCCAAAATCGCTGCATAGCAGGAGGACAGTTAATCCTCCATATGACCGGCTGTGTTGTATATGAAGGTGATATTCTTAGTAATTGGTTTAAGGTGTATCCATTGAGCGAGTTTGTGCTCTGCTGTGAGATACTGTCCTGTTATGGTTGTGCAACTCTGTCCTTGAGAAGCAATCAGAGGTATATGACAGAGGATGCTCGAATTTAGTCCTGTGGAGTCCAAGGACAGAACACACACACACACACACACACACACACACACACACACACACACACACACACACACAACAACACTTAGTAAGCTAGCCTTCTATAGCATGCTGAGTCATTAACCATATCTTTTTACCCGAGTGAAAGTGTGTGAAACTATGTGAAAATACTGTGCCTCTGACAAAACTGAGACACAGCCACTGCCTTCATATTAAGACGTTTCCATGAGACATAAAGATTTCCCGATGTCTGGAATTATTAAATGAGATGATGTACAAGTACAAAGTTTGACAAAGAGTAGAGTTTGGAGCAGGAAATAAAAAGAGTTCCTGAGATACAACACACACCTTTTTAGTCAAATGACACTGGGACATTAGGGGCTGCTCAGAGTTAAATGTACACAGAAGTACCAGAAAAACTGGTATAGCAGTTAATACTTGGTAGGTCCCCAATGGGATCTTGGATGGAACGTTGCACAGTCCTCACGCTGATGTTCGTTGAGGCCCCAGCATTGAATACCGATGTTACTTGAGGCAGTGTTGCACGACTATCATGTGAAAGTCTTTTTACGTCCACGCTGCTGTCGTAAGTTCGAGGTTTTGCCAGAAATCTTGTAGTCGCAGTACACCCTTGAAATTGCTCATACGTGAAAATCCAAACGTTGCTTCTACCTCCGAAATGCTATGACCCGTCTCACAAGCTCCAACTATTAAACATCACTGAAAATCACAAAATTGTTATTTTGGCATAGGTTCCAGTTTTTCTGGTACATCAGTGTATATAGCAGTTTTTATACTCTTTCTGATGGTTAAGGTGAACGTTAACTGAAGCTCTTGAGCAGTGTCTGCACGAATTTATGCAATACGTTGCTGCCACGTGATTGGCTGATTGGATAACTGCATGTGTGAGAAGAAGCCATCACTCCTGATAATATCACTCCCATTACTGATAAACTGAACAGTGCATATTATGAGAGTTAATAATGCCTGATAAATGTGTGTAATCAAGCTGTCAGATCATGATACATTTCTGACATCAGAAACTTGAACTGGAGGCTGTGTGGTGTGATGAAGTGTCATGAGCCACATGCATATCAGAGGTATCCTTTTACCGTGTACTTTGACTGTTACCAACACAAATATCTTGCAGGCAAAGCTTTAAAGAATAAACTGTAATTCTGCTAATTCATAGTGTGGTGCCACAATATTTAATTCCTCAACATTGATAAGAAATACTGAGAACAAGGACAGCTGCGCTTCCCAATTACTGTATGATAATCTATTTTCACAAATCATTGCCTCCGCCATTGTTGGTAGCAGTGCTTGAAATCGTCAACTGTGAGGGTGTTCAGAGTCTCGGTCACGGCTCTATGGATGTTCTTTACTGTGCCAACGTGGTGGCCTTTCAAATGTGTTTTAATCTTGGCCTTCTGGTACGAATTCTTAATGGGTGATCCCTTGGGATTTCATTCTCCTTACTTTCTGGACAGACCTCATATTTCTCTTATAGCATAGCAAATGAGAATGGAGCATACTTTTTATTCAGTAAATGCTGTGTAACATTCATAAAAAAGGTAGTTCTTGTTATAATTTTTGTTTATAGCAGCTATAAATGATCATTCCTTTGCTTTAGTAAGACAAAAAATGCAGCTTGTGTAATTAAGAAACTGCAAAAAGCAAATTCCTTCATCCTGATGACCTTCCTGTGGTGAAAAACAGAGGTTAGACCTTTACGCCTTACCGAAATCTGTTTATTATTAGCTTTAGATTAAGAAGCGCGTCCACCATACTGTAAGCCATTACTTTAGAAACATATTAGAAATAGGTAGCATGTTAGAAATGGTGCATTTATAGAAACCTTGCAGCAAGAACTACTGTAGAGCTGCAGGTATAGAAAACTAATCAACAATGTCTGACCAATCAGATTTGAGAATTCGACATAGCTACGATATAACACTTACTAGCACACGTGGACACAGCCCTGTCTCTCACTGTAGACAAACTGCTTTTATCAGTTATCGGCTGTCTGATTTCTCTCTCCCATGGGTTCTCTGCTAAGGCTGATTTCATAGAAAGGCAATCTACTTGCACAGAATGAATTCTGGGTAATGTATTCCTCAGAGAGCCGACAGGGAGCTTTATTATCGCTCTAGTGCTGTGCTAAACCCAACTCCTTTAACGCTAACACAGTATAGTCTCGATCTTTTTAAAGAATCCAAAGCACATGAAAGGAGTCGTGCGTAATTGAGTCACTATTTAAAAGGGTATGGTTAACATCGTGCAAATTTCTGGAACCTTCTGAGGAACCAAACAGTACGAGAACCATCCTGAACAAATGACACACACTTTCTGGAGGAATTCGTTTGCAGCAAATGTAAAATAACTAAAGTGACACAAACTGTGCAACAGTTACTTCACTTCAGCATGCAGCCAAAGTCTACGGTATATTAGCAAAGCAAGTGTGACCGTTGTTGAGATTGAAGTTGTTGTTCTTTATCAAAATGTGTCTAAATGTTCATCTATGGTAGCTTCTTGAGCTGTTCCTGCTGTGAGAATGGCAAGTTATCACAATTTTGCGATTTTCAACACAGTTTAATAGTTGGTGCTCGTGAGATAGGTCATAGCATTTCGGAGGTAGAAGCAAAGCTTGGATTTTCACGTATGAGCATTTCAAGGGTGTACCGTGACTACAAGAATTCCAGCAAAACACTTTAACGCATTAACGTGTTAAAGAGTTAATTGCCATTAAACAAATTAACGCCACTAAAAATTTTAACGCAGATTACAAATTAGATCAATTACGCAAACCAGCAGCGCCATCAGTGAACACAAACATTCCAAAATTGACCATTACGTTACTCGTTTTAGGCTGCATTCCAATCGCAAGTGTCTCTAATCTGTATCCCTGCTCCCTGCACACTGTACAGGGTACAGAATCCCAAGGGCTCTTCATAGGGAACTCGGTCACTAAAACGGCTCTATTTGGACACCCTGCAAAGTCATCAACTTTGGAAGCCTCTGGATCGCACCTTCATTAGAGCACCTGGCTGTATTTAGCATGATACATCAAACAGCATTGTTCAGACTAATTTTGTATGCTGTAGGCACTTTAGACAAAGGCGACGGATCCATATAACACATACACAAACTCCTTCCCTTCCATAGCGGTGACGGGTCTCTGATGTAAAATCGAATCATGTAGCAGCACCACAACAGAATGTCCGGTGAAATGATATACCCATGTTCCCTCGCTCCCTACACACTGCGCAGTTCCCTTTAAATAAAAAAAAAATGAAAAGACATCAATCATCTTTAATATTTCACTTTTTTCAAATAAAATCAAGTGAATAATGAGGCAACATTCAACAGTCATTTCTCTTAAAATAGACCAGTGATAAACGGCAACAATATTTTCAATGGTCCTACGATGCCAACCTGCATGTACAACACAAATCAAAATTGTGCGTTAAAACCACGATGAACGCGCGATTAAAAAATTATTCGGGCGATTAACGAGATTTAAAAAATTTACTGCGTGACAGCACTAGGCAAAACTTCAAACTTTTGACAGCAGTGTGGCCGTAAAAATACTCTGGGTGAATGTGACCAGCGTCGACTGGTAAGAAACGTTTCACATGAAAGGCGTATAATACTGCCTCAACTAACATCGGAATTCAATGCTGGGGCCTCAACAAACATCAGTCTGAGGACTGTGCAATGTTCCCTCCAAGATCCCATGGGGGACCTACCAAGTATTAACTGGTATACCAGTTTTCCCGGTACTTCAGTGTAATGTGAAGCAGGTTTACAAATGTGCTGAGAAGAAACTGAAATCACTTTTACTAAATCCCCTTTACTACCAAAAAAATGCTCCAGTACTGTGAAGGGAAGCCTCCAAGTTCACCAAAGCCTTATGTGTATCATTAAAACCATCCCAATCCCAAACCATGGGCTAATAAACGTTGTTTTACTGGAAATAGTAATGGTGTCAACTCATTTACATTTATATAGGATATTTCAAAAAGATGGAACCAGTTTCAAAGTAGTATATTTCACAGTAGCAGCATGTTACAATTACACAACAATTAAATGTCTTTTAGAGTTTATATAAGTGAATGTGATTTAATCAGGAGTTGATAAATCAGTAGCAGGAACATGCAGGACAAGCAGATCCGACATATGTATTTTTTATTCGTAGTTGCCTAGTGGACAAGAAGGTTCAGCAACCAGAAAACAAACAAACAAATGAAAATAGTCAATACTTAATGACTTTCTCAAAAAATAAATTTTCACTGGGTTTGTAGTTAAGTCTAAAAGTAAGACATTTCATGGCAATGCGTTGCAATCAGGGCTGTAACTAATCCAGACATCCCAGGGTTTCAGGAGTCTCCAGTATATTAGTAGCTGCTCCCTGAGTTATAGTAGTTGCTAGCCAGACACTAGCCAGAACACAATGCAACAACAGAGAATCACCGTTCATAACCAAAACGTTGACCGACAACTTGCTGACTTTTTGTCGAGGACACTAACATGTTCTACCTGTTCTACGTGATCACTTACTCTGTATTAATGCACTTAACTTTCGAACTAGCTTGCCATACATTATTAGACTACATTAGCTTCTTAGCTACGAAGCTCTAGCTAAGCTCTTGCATGAAATATGCTCCACGTCTCTGACAGACACACAACCTGAGATGTCTTCTTCATTCAAGTCCATCCATCGTCAGTATACTCTGGATTTCTTACACTTTTACTCTCTTCCCCTAATAAATCCTGTAGCAAATTAACCCTGTCGAATCCTTCTAGCTGCTTATACAACTACACTTCTATCCACTTAATTTCATCCCACAGCAAATTTAATCTCACGTTGCAACCGAAGAGTAAGTTTACGTTCCAACCACAACCAAAACATACATTTAAAAGTTAAAATACATCACCCACAGTTCATAGATGTTTCATCATATTTATTTCAAAGGTGCCTACAGCATAAAAAATGAGTCTAAACAGTGTCGTTTATCATGCTAAATACAGCCGAGTGCTGGGATCAGCTGTCCGCTGTACATGAGGTTGCAGGGTGTTTCACATAGAGCCATTTCAGTGACCGAGTTAACTATGAAGAGCCCTTGGGATTCTGTACTCTGTGTAGTGTGTAGGGAGCAAGGAAACAGCTTAGGGACGCTTGCGATCGGAATGCAGCCTAAAACGAGTAACGTAACGGTCAGTTTTGGAATGATTGTGTTCACTGACGGCGCCGCTGGTTTGCGTAATGTAACGCTAACTAATTTTTAATCTGCATAAAAATTTACAGTGCGGCGTTAATTTTTTTTTAATCACGATTAATTCTTTAACGCATTAATTTGACAGCACTGATTATGCTACTTGATAAAACATTACATTTCTTACAAGCAGCACTTAATTGGGTGAACACAAGACAAGTACAGTATGAACTGTTCTAATCTTTTGGTTCGTTTCCCTAGAAGTGATGAACGATAAAATTAAAGCAGAGATTAAAAATCTTTGAAAACTATTATATTTTTAAAAAAAATTTTATTCAATTTATACATACCGATTTTTTCTACATGTAAATTTTTCTACAGGTGTGTATATGGATTGATGTCCATATATACTATATACATCAGCCATATTATTATGTATGTGTAGTGTAGTGGTTAAGATCCTATACTTCTGCTTAAGAGGTTATAAGTTCAAATCCCACTATCACTTTTCATACATTTTATATTTGCATAAATGAGATAAATGTAATCATATTGATATGGACGTCTGCCAAGTGCTGTACATAAATATAAATAATACCAAGGCACTGAAACACCTATTTGTATTTGCACTTTTACACCCATTCCACGGCCACTCGCCCCCCTGAACCATCGCTCATTTACAGCACCCGTGGTGCACATTAACACACACACACACACACACACACACACACACACACACACGTATGTCTTACTATCCTTGCGAGGACCTTCCATTGACTTAATTATTATTGCAGCTAATTAATGCTGTGCCTAACCCTAACCCAAACCCTAACCTTAACCTCGGTAATAAAAAGGCAACTTTTTGACTCTTTTATTATTATTATTTTTTTTAGTTTTGTTAAAAACTACAACAAAAACCCCACGTTCCTTATGGGGACCAGCAAAATGTCCCCACAAAGTCAAAAATATTAGATATTCCTATCCTTATGGGGACATTTGGTCCACACAAAGACCTAAAAACATGATCACACACACTCACACACACAGACACACACAGTAAGCCATCCAGATGCTGTAGAAACAACGCTTAAACTTTAAGACCGTGTCTGTTTTATAGTTAGACCGAAACCCGATCCGATTTGCTCGTGCATGAGGATCGATACAAAAAAAAAAAAGAACCGTCCATTTCTGAGACAGATGTTTATAGCGCGAGGCAGATGTTTATAGCGCGTGCAATAAGACAGACACAGAGAGAGAGACAGAGACAGAGAGAGAGAGACAGAGAGAGAGAGAAAACCCAGCCTCGTTATCACTCATAATGAACATTAAACACCATATTAATCCGGTGCACATCACTAATAAAGGCGCGCACTTGCTGACTGCGCAAAACAGCCACGCATTTCAGACAAACCACGCACAAAACATGCCCGGGTCTAACACACCACGCAAATCCGTCATGTCCATCATGACTGTAACATTTAACGAGCAGATCTCATGTCTGATCATAAGGGTTATAACTGCTCAATCAGCATCAGCATGTGTACAGCCCGGGTGGGGCAGTGCCTTCATTCTCATAAAGGGCTTCAGGGTTGGTGCGTGATTTACTGCTGAAAATGTCCCACGCAAGAAATGTTACGCGTGGGGGTGGGGGGTATTGTGGGGACACGACATGCGAACACCCTCCAAAGCCTTGATGAATAGAAAAATGTTGTCTGGTCTGATTTCTTCATACAGAACATCAGCCTGAATGGAAGACGGTATTTATGAAGGATGTTGAGCGCAATGGTAAGGCCTCGGGTCCATAAGGGAGGGGTTATACAGCCTACAAAGGCATCATGGATCATTTCTCTAGCTACGTGGATGCTTTTGATCTTAATGCTGATATGAAGATGGAGGGCCACGTCGACGGTGGGTTAGATTACCCCTGGGTTAATAAGGGGAGCGGAAAGAGCAGGCAGGAGAAGCAGGGATGGATGCGCATTTTTGCGCGTCGCTCTTCCGTCCACCAGCCGCACCATGGATCCGCCATTTATCCTCAGCATCCGGGGGAGGGAGGGAGGGAGGGATGGGGAAAAAAAGAGGAAGAAAAATAAAAAAGGACAGCTCAGTTTTCATTTCACAACCCGCGATGATGCGTTGAGCGCAGAGGATTCATGCCAAGGCAGTAGGGATAGAGGGGGACAGAGATCAATCACGATCCCTGGGCTGTCATTATCACAGGGGTGAGGCTGAGCAGAAATCTGGATGATGTTAGAATAATCCTGCACTTGCCTGCATCAAGAATCAGTTCTTATGCAAATGCAAATGGTAATATTTCATTGCATGGCATTGTGCAGCTTTAGGCTTGTAAGGAAACGCCGCATCATCATTCGTGTCTTGCTGTCTATCCAAAAATCTATCCGGGCGTTTCTCTGTTTCTCTGTACATCAAAGTAAACAGATTTTTTCCCTTTTTTTCCCCCCTAAGAATAAAAAAGACTATATATGTTATTAAGGAGGTTAATCTCTTAGCTTGCCTGATTCAATCCACACCACTCGGGTATTTAACAGCATCAATGCAAGCGTCCAGTGAAAATGCGCACCAAGGACCGCGGAGGACACGCATTAAGAAAAAAAAAAAAAAAAGCAAAAGAACAAACAGATAATCTATAGATATACAGATATAGATGGGCATAAAATGCATAGCTACTTACTTTCTCCGACCACCGCCTTTAATCCAATGGGTGCCATGATGCTCTTTCTGCACACTAACGCTGTATATAAAGTCCGCTCTCTTCCTCTGGTCCTTTCTGCTCCTGCGCTCTATTGCGCTCCTGTGTTTGTGCGTGCGCGTGCGTGTGTGCCTGTGCGTGCGCGTGCACGCGTGTGCGCATAGAGCGTGTTCCTCAAGAGAGCGGCCCACTGCAGAGGCTAGGCTACGAAACGTCACCGCACACCCGCCCCTCCCCCACAGGAGAAGCGTCTACCATATGGAAGGCCAAAGGGGTGAAAACATGTACCACTCTGGACAACCTGACCAAAAAAAAAAAAAAAAAAAAAAAAACCCCAAATGCTATAGATCAGGGGTTGTCAAGTGGTACAGCACAGTGTAGATGCAAACCCAATAGTATTTCAGCACTTTTTTTTTTTATACATATACCAGCTCAGCTTCTTTTATTTATTTTTTTTAAAATGCAGATCCATTGTTTATCCGATAGGGCGGCACGGTGTTGTAAGTGGTCAGCACTGTCGCCTCACAGCAAGACGATCCGGGTTCGATTCCCGTTCTGTCCGGGCCGTCCTGTGTCGAGTTTGCATGTTCTTCCCGTGCTTGTGTGGGTTTCCTCCGGGTACTCCGGTTTCCTCCAACAGTCCAAAGACATGCATGTTAGGTTGATGGGTCACTCTAAATTCGCCGTAGGTGTGAATGTGTGCGTTGGCCGTGCGATGGACTGGCGACCTGTCCATGGTGTACCCCGCCTTCGCCCGACGACGCTGGGATTGGCTCCAGCCCCCCCCACCGTGACCCCGACTAGCGTGATAAAGTGGAAGATAATGAATGAATGAATGAATGAATGTTTATCCGATCATATGCATTTAAATTTGTGAACGATCTAGCTGAAGGCTGCTCATCAGATCAGAGACCAGTCACAGATCTCGATATTCAATCAGAAAGAGGTCTGATTAGTGCAACAAGGGTATGGTTTGTTTAAAGAAAATTCATTTGATGATCGAAATCCAATGCTTAAAGGTGCATTAGGAAAGATTAGTCTTTTGTCCCACCGAGATTAGGTGTCTAACAGTTAGGCGGGCTTGGCATTTAAATGCATATTTAAAAGCTTGTTTTTTGACCATGTTTGCAGTAAAATTGCTGACAGAAGGCCCATCCAAACACAAACAAGCATTTCAGGCCAGATGTCGGTTTTCCAAATGTGGTTTCTCAGGCCAGGCCTTAATCCATTGTTTGTTTGTTTGTTTGTTTGTTTGTTTGTTTGTTTGTTTATCATGTTTTACATCTTCCAGGTTATTTGAACAAATAAGGGTCAATCAATGATCGCCATTGTCATTTAACGACAAATGTAAAGAAAAGCTTGCATTCGTTCTCCTCACATCGAGTCAACGCCGCTAGTCAAATGTACTAATATAAAGCTGGACTACAAGCCAAACATAATGAAAAAGGAAAAACTCCCTTAAATTTTTAGGATAAACCTTGAGAGGACCCAGACTCAGCAGGGACCCATCCTCTTTTGGTGGCCTGGCAGTTAAATTAATTAAATCAATTTTATACCAATCACAAATCATACAAACAAAATTAATTAAACAAAATTATTATTTTTAAAAAAGCATCTGTGAGCTCTTATATATATATATATATATATATATATTCAGAACAGGGCAGATATGAACACGCTAGGCTGGTATTTAGCTTGTGACAAAGACGTCAGTTGCTTTTAGGGTTTTTTGATGACACCGTTGGCCTTCCATAGCAGCAATGCTGTTGCTCTTTCCTTCTTCTCCGACGATCCTGATGGCTTTTCTAACTATATTGATTAAGCTGATGTCCCATAAAAGGATAAACAAATCTGTTACCCCAAAAGCCAGATATTTATTCTATGGTAGAACAATGGTCAGATGTTTTCAGATTAACGAGCTGGTTATATTGACACATAATACATATATTTAAAAAAAAAATGAGATGGTGATCTCAGTGGGTAAAGTGTTAAAATTAATTCATTTTTCATTCGATTTAGACTTAAATATTTAGCTTATAGTGTGGTATAAATCTCTTATTTAACTACAGCTTTTTAATTGCCACATTGATCCACCAGATGGCAGTGTCTTATTTCCAAAACCTCCTTTTATTTCCCATTATTATTATTATTATTATTATTATTATTATTATTATTATTATTATTATTATTGAATAGACTACCTTTAAATCTTTCAATCTAATCAAAACTGTGCTTGCATAGTTAACCCATGAAAGTGAACACCCTTTACCAGTCTGTGTTGTTTCTGACAAATAATTATTTGAGAGCTAAAATGCACTCACTTGTTGTTTTACAGGTAGACCAATTTGGTCTGCTATTTATACCAGCAGTCAGACTTGGATTACCTGGAAATCCAGTCGTTTTCCTGACGTCCAATTCAAAACATGCAAACCTTTATACAAGTAAATACAATAAGCATTGTGGTCAAATTAGGGCGTTCCTTTCCGCCTACTGGGCCATAATCCTAAGCCACGCCTACCAGCCAGTCACAGGTTAACCCACGTGGTTGCCAGATTGATCTGATTAAACTTAGTGCGTTTCTATATAGCATTTGGACTTATGATATTTCCTTTGTGAGAGCAAGTTTGATAGAAATTTGCAGAATTTGAAATTGATTTCAGAGTTGCTTTATGGTAGATTTAAATCACCATAGGTGATTGGGGTATATAAGACGTATCTGGCAACCTTGTTGAACACGTTAGACTAGTCTGGATTCTCATGGAGAGAGGGAGAGGAGTGTATGTGTGTGTGTGTGTGTGTTAGAGAGAGAGAGAGAGAGAGAGAGAGAGATCAGCTGTAATTGTGCGCACTGCGTGTTGAAAATAGTGAAAGAAAAAAAAAGGCTGTTGATTTCAGGTGCATTTCATCACACACCTGTTGAAGGTTATTGACTTTGCTGGGCTGCAGGGGCTGGTGTGTTCTTATGGAAGCTGCCGGGGAGAAAACACGTGGATTTATTTGAAGTTTGTGAATAGTTTCCACTATTGAGCAACTTTTTTTGTTTTATTTCAAGGACCAGTTTCTCTGGATCTTTTTTTTTTTTTTTTTTTTTTTGAGTTATAGTATTTCACCATGGGGGATGTAGTGTCTACTCACCTGGACGAGGGCAGACGACAGGTCATTACAGGTATCTCACACACACACACATATATGTATGTATGTATGTATGTATGTATGTATGTATGTACAACACACACACACTCAGACATGCCCCATAAAATGCCATTGAATTTACTACAATCCCATATTAAATAAACATATTCATCTTTGGACCTAGAAACGTGAATACAAAAGGCCCCTAACTGGCCCCTAAGGGCCACTAATGCATCTCTGAAGCGTTACTCTAAAACCTACCGTAATTAACCTAAAGGTACACCACATGCACCTTCTCAGGTACATACTAAACATACAGCGCATATAGGTGCCATTACTTCTGACAGATTACCAGGGGCCAGCTTTGAGTTGAACCACCTGTACTGCCGTTAATCCTGTCTAAACATTGCTTTACAGCCTCTTATGTCTTGATGCAAAAAAACGCCATCGGCTTTCTCAAAGCCTGGGTCTATGCATACTGTAGCTTACATGTCTATCCGAGCGTGTTCCCTTATATCCTGGCACTTAATTATACTACACTTTTATTGTTAATAGTGTGTATCGTTGGATATTGTTTTGCTTGATCCGGCACTTAATTCAGCTGTTGTGTTTAGTTTCGACTCTTCGTCTTGCTTGATTTTGCCTCCCTTGTAAATCCCTTTTGGCAGATGAAAAAGGGAAGACGACATTCCGATTATCCAGACGGTTCCAGCTCGGGTCCTGGAAGGTGTGAACAGCATGAATATACAGTGTAGCATGATCAGAGATGTCCATATGTCCACTGCCTTCAAATGGCCTTTAAAAAGATGCTATTTATGATCAATTTTTAAGTGGGTACTGATCTTATTCGAAGCAAATCTCCACCCTGTTATACATTTCGTATGTTTCTGTTGAAGTCTTTGTCATGTGTTTAATGATTCTGGCGCTGATTTGTCAGTTAATGGTGTGGTATTTGGGTTATTCCCAGGAGAAGCGTATGGTTTGTCACAGGAAGACATTGCTGTCGCAGTGATAATAGGGTTTAACTAAAACATTCAATGATTCACAAGAGTGTTTTTTGCCTCACTATTATGCCTCACAGCTTTCGTGTGATAACAGTGAAAAACTGTCATAATATAATTCAGTTTTTAGAAGTTCCATGATTTAACGCAGCTGTATGATACAGTTGGGCAGAGTTATGGCTAGAGATGACAAGCATGACATCACTGGCGAACGTGATCCTCTTTGAGTGTACAGATGAGGGGAAAAAAGAGAGCTGGACAGACTAACATACTAAAGCGCTGCTGCATCACTTTCATTAGGTCAAGATGAAGTGAAGATTAATGGTGCGTTCCATTTGACCATGGAATTTGGGATTGTCCAAGTCGGAAGTTTTAACTAGAGCGCCCCGTGCAGACGGATTTCCGACTCAGGAGTTAGGAGAACCAAACCTGACTTCCTGACTTC
This sequence comes from Scorpiodoras heckelii, assembly GCA_028566435.1. Classification (NCBI taxonomy): domain Eukaryota; kingdom Metazoa; phylum Chordata; class Actinopteri; order Siluriformes; family Doradidae; genus Scorpiodoras; species Scorpiodoras heckelii. The sequence continues at coordinate 3,413,416 of JAOVVH010000026.1, read as the reverse complement.
CAAATCCAAGATAGTTGCTCGATCAATCAACAGTAGTGCAAGCTATAGATCTCTATTTATTAACACTTTCATCTAATTTGTGCCTCATTCAATCAGTCGTACTCTTCTCCTGTCCATCTTCTATCTGTGGACATGTTGCTACGGAGTTTGTGTGTCCGAAATACCACGTAATGCCTTTGTTATCAACTGGTTTTGCTAACAATGGCTAACCTGGCGAGATCTAGTATTTCAGTTTCTTGTACTGGAACAGAGCCAGCTTGGGTGTGACATCATTCCCAGCTCCAGCTTTCGACATCCAAGGTGAATGAAATTCGGAGTGAATCCCAGCGATCAGCAGGTAGTCAGAAAGCATTGTGGGTAATGTATAAGAATGGTTTTGTGAAAAGTGTTGAGGGAAAAAAGTCAACTCAGAATTACATTATAGACTAAATTGAAGGTCATGTGTTAATTATAAAGGTTAAATTTCTTCTAGGTCCTCTCAGGCTGGAGTTTTCCACTAATCTGGCATCCAAAGGTCTTGTTCTAATGCAGCGTGGTGTGTTTAAGGTCTAGCGAGTCTCACAGGTGTCAGTCTGAACCCCTGCGTGTACAGGCATGTGTTAAGTGAGCTGCTTGACTGAGGGGGGCCAGAACTTCAGGTTTCATACTTCCGAGTTTGTCGATGATGTGGTTGCTGTGAAGTGTAGTTTTGCAGGTGAACTTATTGCACCTCCTTAGTGTTTGCATGGAAGCTTGGGGGTACATGAGGCTGAGATACAGGAAATAGGAAATGAAGCTATGATTTCTGGGTTCTTTGCTGGTTATGCGTAATAGCAAGTGTCTGCTCTCTGGTTGTACGTCTCAAGTCAAAAATAGCATCTTGCTCCTTCTGCAAACATTTGTGGTCAGCTGCAAAAAAAAAGGATCCTTGATTAAAACCTATTGACTAATTATCCAGGCAGGACCAATGTCTAACAATGCATTCGAAGCATACAGAAATACATAGATCTGTCTAATTTATTTCTACATTTAAAAATTGAAAGTGATTTTTGGAAAGAAAAGCCTTTGCATTCTTGTTTGCAGAGCTTCTAAGAATTTTGAAAACTCCCCACGATGGAAATTTTAACATCAGCTAGGCTCGGAGATGTCTCTTCCAGAATAATAATGAATTGTTATACACTTAACTGACAGTGTCCAGCTATGATATCCAGTAGCTACATCTGACAGAGTACAGTAACACACCTTTTTTTTAAAATTCCATTCAGCTTCATATATTATAGATGATGCCCTGCCAGCGATATTACTGCTAACTGCGACATTTGTACGGAAATAGTTTGAATTGACGTAGATATACAGGGGTTAGACAATGAAACTGAAACACCTGGTTTTAGACCACAATAATTTATTAGTATGGTGTAGGGCC
>JAOVVH010000026.1:3389523-3406201 GCA_028566435.1 Scorpiodoras heckelii | reverse complement strand
AAACAACCCATTAAGAGCCATATGGCTCTATGGTTCCTCTTGTCTTAAATCAAATAACATTCATACACATGTAGACATATACCATGGTACACCCATTATCATAAGACCTGAGTTCATGTCTCTGTGTGTGTGTGTGTGTGTGTGTGTGTGTGCGCGATGCTCTGAAGCTTAAATTATACTTGACAATTCTCTGTAGTGATCGGGTGAGTCTGTTTTATTTTCTGCAATTTAAGTGCAAACTGCTTTTTTTTTTTTTTTTTTTTTTTTTTTTTTTTTTTTTTTGGTGTGGACAATTAAATCCATAGGCATGAAGTGCAGAATCAGCTCTATGGCTAAACCCCCATTTTTATGGCTGTGTGGTTTATTCACAGTAGCACAGGGTTTGTGGAAAGATGTCTGGAAAGCTATGGAATACTATAATGGCAGCCACGTGCAGACCTGGGAAATTTAGATTTCATGTTCCCATTTTAATGATACGCTTACTGACGTTTAAAAATAAGCAAGACAACTGAACATGCAAGGTTTGAGGGGGAATTTCCTTTTAATAAAAGTGGACTGGTATTTTTTTGTTTGGGAAAAGTAAACCCACTTTAATAGGAATATCTATACGTCTCAGAATTTTTGCAGTTTTGGATTTATAACAACTATTTTTAACAGATTTATTTTTAGATCCAGTATTCCAGCAAAAGTATTAACCATCATAATTATTGGTGCCAGATTTTATTTCTGAAATTTCCACCAAAACCAAACCACTTGCACTGTATTAAATGCATTTCTACCAGTCGCCTCTGCCATTCAGTGTTCAAAGAGTTGCCATTCAGACAGCAACACGTAGTAACACAGATCTGCTCAGTTTGCCCGGGTTCTACATTAGTCATCTCAAGTCATATTTCTGAGCACCAGACATAAACAAAAGCACATTGAAACTATACATAGCATACAATTTGTCTACCAGGCCTGCTGCCCATTTCTTATTATAGGCCAGCCTGGGGAAATACCCATGACTTTAGCTATTTTGGTCTTCAGAATCTGAAAAAATCTTATTCAGCCTCATCTTATCGATATGAATCTTATCATTATTTATTATGTGATTTTAAGAAAATAGACATGACTGAAAGAATGGATTTTTTTTTCAGGATCCACTTCAGGACAAGTCAATCTTCTCTGGAGACCTTTTTCAGTATTTGGATGAGAATAAGAAATGGAGGAACCGCTTCATATATGTGCCTGACTCTTACAACATCAACTTCTACGACAGCAAACTGGTGACTTGCAAATCAAACAAAACAAATCTAAAATTAGTTAATTCATTTATGAACTTATATTCTCCAGAGGTCACTTAACCTAATATAATAGTAGTGTTACTGTTTATAACCTTCGAAACAATTTCAGTTTGGAATAGAGTGACATCAGTTCTGTTCACATTTTTATGAATACATTTGATTTTTGTAATGTAATTAATTTGTAGTCTAGACATACAGCTGCAGTGTGAAGCTAAACTATATCATTCTTTCCTCCTCAGGCCTATGAAAGAGGCCTGCATCCCAGGGGAATCATTAATTGTGCTGGATACAAAGCCCTGACCTCCATGGATGAGTACCTGGTCCTGCTGAACAGCTGCCTGCCTGGTGAGGGATGAGTGTGCAGAAGGAAAGGAGAGTCAGGATGAGGAAGATATGTAGCTGGAACTGGAACGCGTCCTCTGATATGCTATAGAGCCTGAACAGATCTCGGTAGCTTAGTGCTAAAAATCTAACACCGTTCACTTAACTAGTCTAATATAGTGTAATCTTGGACCAGTTTAAACCCAGGTACCACATACCCAAACATATGTACAGGTTTAATTAAATTCTTAAAATTGTCATTTAAAAAATATTGATAAAATATGCTATTGATGCAATATTCTTGTTTGCATATTACACATGTGATTAAATATTTTATTTCATAACTAATGATTGGGCATTATGCATATGCATTTTTAATGCCATTTATGTTCAAAACTACCCAATATGTCCAAATCTGGCTGTAAGAACTGAATTAATCTGAACATGAGTCCAGAGATGTCAAGTCAAGTCTCAAGACACTTATGGTTGTGTCATCTGAAGCTGCGTGAAGTTACACATGATAATAAGGGAGGGACATTCAGCTCGTCACTTCCTTAATGCCAATGCCCCCCAAAAAAATTTAACGAATATTGAGCCCCAAATCTCGAGTCCGTGTTGAGTACCAAGTCAAGTCTCAAGTCCCTGTCTATGCGACTTAAGTGCCATCTCTGCCTACCTACCTTCTAAACAAATTCATAAAAATGAATTACATCATGGAAAACAAGCTCTTTTGAGCAACCAGTTAATAAATTTGATAGCAGAGTCTCAAAAGAAAGTTCATTTTTGTATCAATCCATTCTGTCATGTAAGGAAATGTCTCTAACTGAACCACTTAATATCAGGTTTTCAGAAATTTTGCACAATATCTATTTTAAAATGCTTGTTGAGCTTCTATGTGGGAAAAAAATAAACAAAATTAATATTATACATGACTGAAGTACCAGAAAACCATGCAAAATACATAGCAACGCCATCTATGAGCATCATTGGTTGCATCCACAAGTGCGTTTAACATCTGTGGAAGCTTCTAGAGCTGTTTCCACCATGAGAATGGCAAGTTATCACAATTTTGTCATTTTCAACATGGTTTAATCGTTAATTTACTTGTAAAATTAAGTATTTTTAATATTACCCGTCAGTGCGCATTTTTTCACATTGTGGAAGTATGAACAAATCCAAAAATGTGAAAACTGATCAGCTAAATCAGCATATTTGTGGTGCCTGATTGTCTTTAATAGAAAAACATTTCTCTTCTCTACCCCTAGCTAGCTAAACATATAGCTATCCCATTGCTATAGACTCTTCACAGTTAGCTAGGAGTAGCTGATTTACTACAAAATGAGAATGTGTCAGTCATTTAGAGGCTAGTCCAATCCAACAACAACAAAAAAAATAAGATGGGGAGATTGGAGAATGGTGTGTTGACAGAGATCTATGCATTAACAAACAAGGCTATCTTGATATCCTGCACATGAAAACCACAAACAGGATTGGCGCTAATTAATAACAGTTAATGACCAGGTCTTGTTGAGGTGATAAAGCACGGACACGACCAAGAAGTCCTGGAAATAGTGGATCAAAGTTAGGTTCCTCTGGTGCAATTTCAAATTTGCTGATCCAGCCTAATATGTTATGTTTTCTGCTTGGCCTTTAGACCCAAAGGCGAAACCAGAGAGTTCCCCGTTTCTGAAATTTGCCTCCAGCTTTCTGGTGATCTTGTGGCACCCGTACGCTCGGCATCACTACTTCAGTGTGAGGACTGAGAAGGAGCAAAAGAAGTGGCTTGCTGTTTTCCAGGACTGCATCAGGCATGCCAACAATGGTGAGTTGCAAGGATGTAGGAACAAGGATTTTGTATGCACCTGGATGTTTCATGTGTCTGTTTCAGAGAACGTTTGAGTACAAGTGCATGTTACATGATGCACATTGATATTGACACTTATGCTGTTAAAGAAATGAGTTACTTGTTTTGTAAATGTAGTGCATTTACCCTTGTAGTCGATGCACCTCTGGTTAGTTGGCTTGAGATCTGATTTTATACATCATGCATAACATCCCTACCAGCTCATTTCCTATTGTTGCTTTATGCAAAACAATGAAAAATCGCAACTTTACATGGCATTTCTTGTTTTCCTTAATGGAGGCAGCATTTAGCAGCTATAGTCATGGGTGTTGTGATGTAAACTAGATGTACCCCATAGCAGTGTGTGATATGACTGCTGCATAAAGTGAGACAAAGCAGAACCCCTGTGGACATAATTGCATGAAAGTCGGTACTGAATTCTAAAGAATCTGGCAGTGATGCAGGGTGTGAAATTTCATAAAGTTTGATCCTTTATATCACAAGATATTGGCTTGTGAAATGCAACATATTTTGCTTTGAACATTATTCACTATCCACAAACAAATCAGAAGTAGCTAAGGTAATGTGCCTCCTAGAGGCCGGCTTGTCCTAGAAATGTCATCATTTTTGGCAAAATGGACAGTTTTCAAGCTATTGCCCAAAAAGTGCCTTGAGCCTACATCAATTCAGGGGGCACTAGCATGAAGGGCAACACACACCTAGGGACCCAAATCTTATATTCCTTATCAGACATGAGGGGCTGCAACCATACCAGGTTTCAGGTGGATCGGTGAAGTCTAAATATGTGATATTGTCGATCAAATATTGGTGGAAAAAAAAACAGAAGGGGGGGGGGGACTATGTATATGACCGCCGGCGCTTGCTGCAGTGGTCCTAAATATCAGCAGGAAGTTTTCTGGCTACGTTTACAAGGTATGTCCAGAAAGTAATGAGAATGAAATTCCCACACTCCGTACGGTTCACGCTCAGTTAGAGCGGGATCACAGATAAACGGTGGGACCCGTTTCAGTTGCATTCTAGCCTTTGCAGTGCCCAGACATTTGTTCTTGTGAAACCCTGCTGAAGTGCCTCGTCACAGGAACAATGCAGTCCTTTTTTCATTTACCTTAACATATCAAATTCAATTAGATTTTATGATTTTAAGTTTTTAAATGACTTTAATGAAGTAGAATATTGAAGTAGTCAAATGAACTCGACACTGTGAGTTGTGGCTAACAGTCCAAGCGTGTGTGTCACTGTATTAATGCGCCACAGGAAAAGCACTTTGTTTTGGAAAAAAAAAATAATTCGCCATATTGTTGTCCTTTCTGATGATGCACGGCATCTTGCATATATTATTGAATAATTTAAAACATAGCGAATTCATTGTCATTCAACGTTTCATTACAGAAAATAATAGTGAGATAATGCCTCGGATGTGGTGTTTGATGACATTGTAGCAACCGCCACCGGATTGTAGTTAGTGGAAAAAAGACTTCCGGGTTTTAAGGGAGTGAAGTGGCAGGAGTTCCCAACATGCAGCACACGTTGGACGTTCTGGCGTTGTTTTGTGTTCCTATCCTCCTCGTGTTCTGTGTGTTTCTGCGTCCCTCCCAATTGGTGCATGTTTAGGTGTGTGTGTTACTCCCTGGTTCTCGTGACTTAATGAAGTTACGTTGTTGTTGTTATGAACCAGTGAGTCATGCTCAAAATTGTTGAAGTAAATAGTAATTCAGTTGGTTTTAACTTAAAACTTTAGGGCAGGTTTTGAACTCAAGCTGAACTTTTTGAGCTAAAGCTGAGGAGATTTTTTTTACAGTGAAGAAGACCAAGCAGTAAATGGAACATTTTACCTTGGGGCTTTGGAAGAGGGTTTTGCATGTGCACTGTCACATCACATCACATCTTTATGGATCCTCCATCATGACAACACACCAAGACACGCTTCATTGGCTGTTTGAGAATTTTCTGAAAAGAAAAAAAAAAAAGATTTCCAGTCCTTCCACATCCACCCTATAGCCCTGATTTGGCTCCGTATGATTTCTTCTTGTTCCCCAAGATTAAAACACATTTGAAAGACCACCATTTCGGCCATCCATAAAGCCACGTTCTCATTACTTTCCGGACAGACCTTGTATACCTGCATTTTTTTCTGTGGATAACCTGGATCTAATTCTGATACTTGGTTGGTGGTTGTGTTTATATTATTCCTGTGAAAAGTAAGTGGTTGTCTTCCAACCTGATTTCACACTGGGATGTAGCCATAGCAGTTACAATGATGTTTTCCACCTGGGACATTAATCCAATGTAGAAGACCCAGTGCAGACAACTGGTCTCAAACTCCCAGAATGCAATGCTGTTAGACAATACACTGGACTGAGTTAAACTAGACACTTGGTTTGGCAAGTATGTGATCTTTAATAGCGATCTTGCTATGGAAGTTGAATCTTTGGATCCTGGATGCCCTTGAAGATCTCGTGCAATTCATTTAGGCAGGATTTTGCCTTTGAGGCCCGTAAAAGTTCCAGATGTAGACTTCATGCAGGAAGTCTGGGGTATAATGCATATTGGATTTTATATTTATTTATGAATGTGTAAATATATTTGTCTCTCCAGTCCACATTTGAGAACCCTTTTGAACTCAGGATCTCCATGCCCAACATAGAGTAATTTGAAAATACACACATACACTATATGGCCAGAAGTTTCTGGACACCTGAGTATAGCACTGATATGTGCTTGTTGAACATCTGTTTTTTGATTTAGTCCACCTTTTGCTGTAATAATTCTAACCTCCACTCTTCTGGGAAGGCTTTCCACTGTGGGGATGAGCCACAACAGCATTAGTGTGGACAGTCAATTGGCATTTCCGTTCATGCCAAAATCCTGTCAGCATCTAGTAGAGGCATAAAACAAACGAAACCCCTAGGTGAAAATAGGGTCAAAGTGTCAGCGTACTACAGTCACATATAACTGCATTGTCTACTTCTTTAACCCCCATAGTCTTGTCCTTTTGCTTTCTACCTCATTGTAATTGTCTACTTCATCTCGTCTTTTAGCATCAAACAGATCCGACATTCCCCCAGCACACCTCCTTCAGCACTACTCTTATCAGCCATTATTGTCACAGCTACACCCTCACTAATCATCTATGTTATGCATCACTACCAATGTTCAGAACATAAAGCAGGGTGTGTGTGCTTGTGTGTGTGTGTGTGTGTGTGTGTGTGTGTGTGTGTGTGTGTGTGTGTGTGTGTGTGTGTGTCTGTTTCTGTCACTGTGTGAAAGCATGAATTCCTTTAATATGATTCAAGCCATGACAGAGTGTGAGAAAGCTCAAAGAAAATTGTTTTGGGTGAATTGCCCATGGTGGTTTTTCTCACACGTTCTATTTATGTCCGTGCTTCTGTCACCGAGCTCTTATTTGATGCCGAGACGTGTGTTTTGTCTGCTTTAACAATTGTTCCTGGGTCGAAGTAGGTGTAAAAGGTATGCAGAAAAAGGTTAATACCCAAAGGAATACCAGAAGTGGCTTTAGGTTTTTAATTAGATTTCAGAGAGTGTGTCTTTCGCCTTCATCTCCCTGAATTGAAAATTGTTGCGAGTTAAATTGGATGCTGTGTCGTCATTAAGTTGATGTTGCTACTAATATTGGTGGAAATCGTAGTTTGCGGACGTTGTTGAGTGACGTGTCAGTTGTAGCACCTAGTATGGACGAAATTTCATGAAATTTGGTGTGCATCTAGAGAATGCCATAGTGATCCAGGCTGTAAAATTCTGTGAAGTTTGAGGCTTTACATCCCAAGATATTGTGTTGTGAATTGCTATATTTTTTGCTTGATGAATCGTAAATGAGCTAGGGTGATGCCACCTAGAGGCCAACTTGATATAAAAAGTTAATAGTTAATCTTGGCAGAACAGTTTTCCAGCTATTGAACAAACAGTGCTTTAAACCTACCCTACTTCGGCGGTACTAGCACAAAGGGACACAAATCATAGTCCATATCAGACACTGGCTACAACCATACCAAGTGTCGTGTGGATTGGTGAAGTCTAAGTATATTATATCATCAACCAAACATTGGTGGGGGACAAGAACGGAATAAGAAGAAGGAAATTAAAAACTTTGACAAACACTACATGACTGCCATATAGACTACCTGAGCTGTGTTAGAATCAGAGTGTCTGCACAAGTGTTCAGCACTGACCCATCAGGCACTTTGACACATTGTAAGGAATTTAAGCTTGTCTAGACATGCAAGGAAATGTCATACTTTATGCAAAGCTGATTACATTGCATGTGTCATACAGACTTTCGTAATACTCTTGTGTAATTATAGCGACACCTGTATCCCTGCTCGTTCAGGGACATCATAGGAGAACGGCCAGAATGGTTATGGGTATAGTAACTTAAATAACCTCTCTACGTAGATCTTTTAATATTCAAATGTCTACTTTCGGAGAGCCTGTGCCCACGCTGTTTTCGGGCTGACAGGATTGGAACCCAGTGTGGTCTTCTGCCGTTGTATCGCAACCACCTGAAAGTTTGCGCATTCGGAGATGCTTTTCTGCTCACCGTGGTTGTAAAAAGTGCTTATTTGGACTACTGTGTAGAATTCATTTTGCCCCTGCTTGCACATCTAATGCAAAGGTTTAGTTTTTCTTATTAATATGTGACGCATCTCCTGTTGTCTTGCTCTTGCACTCTCTCATGTGCATGACAAAATTAAAGGCTCCCTGGCACAGATTTTTGGTCTGTAATTACAGCCTGAACGCTACCTAGACATTTGCTGTAAATTAGACTCTGGTTCTCTCCAAGCCTAGTGTTAGACCTCCCACAACCCCATCCGTCTTTTTTGCTTTTGTACATTCCAGGTTAAAACCCTCAGTGCCACTGTCAGTGTTTTACTAAACTCCAGTGATGCAGGGTGTGAAACTTTGAAGTTTAAGTTTTTATATCAGAAGATAATGGCTTGTAAATTGGTAGATTTTTGTTTTGAACATTATTCTCTAGGTGACGCTACTCCACAAATGAATCATCATTAGCTAGGGTAACGTGCCTCCTAGTGGCCAACTTGCCATAAAAAGTTCATAATTTTAAACAAAACTGTTTTCAAGCTATACCCCAAAAAAGTGCTTTGAGTCTACCCCAGTTTAGGGGGTGCTAGAAAGAAGGGCAGTGTACGCCTAGGGAGACAAACCTTATATTAAATATCAGACATGTGGGGCTACAACCATACCAAGTGTCATGTGGATTGGTGAAATCTACGAATATGATATCGACATTAAAATTTGGTGGGGGAAACCACAGAAGAAGAAGGAAAAAAAAACTGTACGAAATCTGTTATCAAATAGAAATTCATACATTTACAAACTTATGTGGACATTAAATTAATCACATTGATCCATTTATCTGTGAATTTTTTTTTCCAGTGAAGTGTATTGTGTTTTCTTGATTAAACAATAGATTTCTGTAAAAAAAAAAAAAAAAAGTCGTCTTCATAGTGAAATAAATATTGTAATTCTATCAAGATCAAAAGACTGGATTTTTGGTTGTGCATGTGATTTTAATTAGACAAAGCCTCATGTGCATAAATAAATGTAATTTCTTTTCACTGGAAAAGTTCCAACTGAAAAAAATTACTTGTACGAATATAAGCGATCAACTGACAACAACCGAATGGGATAACTTTTCTTAACCTGCAGCGTCTTGGCCTGTATGACTGACTCATGATCTTATGAATTAGAAAGAATCAGAAGATCAGGGATTGAATCCTAGATCAGCACCTGAGCTATGCTCCTCAATCATATTATACAGTTTATCCTGGCACCAACAACTTTCCCACGTTGCACCTTGCCCAGAACCGTGCACATCTGTTTCCTCCCAGCTGGAGGCTCACATCTGACTCAACACAACACACCATTTGAGATCTGCTGGGAAACAGTGATCAGATAGTCGAGTGTGTGAGTGTGTGGGACGGCAGCGCTGTAGTATTTATGCTACAGTGAAAGTAGCAATCAGGCCTGTTTCCCACACACCGAGTGTCACTTACTGCTCCAGTAACCATGTAGCACCAGACCTGGCATTTATTGTTGTTGGAGGTAAAAGCTTAGGGCTGTTTTGCTCATCTTTAATTTAGAAAGCTTTTGCATGCGACAGAGCAGATGAAAGGGTGCAGGGATGACAACACAAGGCCTCGATAAAGAGAGCAAAGAACTTTATCATCATGCAAAGCAGTGGTTTAACTGGCAGCTCGGTTCACGTTTTTGTTTGCTGGAGAGGCGATTCTGAAAATACATGAGCGTTTGGGTTAACGGGAAAGGGTTCGCACTGGCCTACATAAGATATTTAATAATCTTTTAGAATAAAACGGTGTACGTTTATTGAATTGGGTATATAAAATGTTGGAATGGTAAAAATGGAAACCAGTTGTAGCACTTTATATGAATTTTTACATCCCAAACAGAGAAAATGGCATGGATTGGAATGGCCCCTGTCTAGGATAAACCGTGAAATTAATTCATATTACATTTTTTTTTTTATCTTTTCAAAGTCATTGCTCTACAATATGCCACACAAGGTTACACTAACTTTAAAATAATTGTTTCTATCTGCTCTTTTTGGTTTCCTTAAGCACCAGCAGGGATTCTTGTTTTGGTCCCTGTTTAGGAACACCCCGGGTTTACAAACTCGAACCCGTTTACTAAGCTAAGAACCTTTAACGAACCCCCTTTTTTTTTTTTTTTTTTGCTAAGAAGCCACTTTAACAATTTAGTTCTGCCTAGTAGTGAGTATCTAGTCTGTATCTTTTACTATGATGTTATAACACAGTTCTGTTAAAATGCTCGTTTCTGATTGGGTGTTGATTCGTGTTGTGTAATAGCCCGGCTCTGACCATAGCGCTGTCTGTAATTCAGAGCACAGCTCTACTGTATAACGACGTGCTCGCTTCTAATACGTTATCGATTCTATGGTAAGGGTTCATTTGTAAGGACATGTATGGCAGACGTGCCACTAATAATAAATGGACTGAACAAAAACAAAAACATTTCATTGTTGATGTGATGACGAGATGAGAATGTTTCAGTTGACGTTCAGGGAAGGAGTCTCCGGTTTCAGGGCTTTATAACAGCCTGTGCTTTTGAAGAGAAATAAAACTGTGCTGTTACTGGAAAGAAATCAGATTTAGGGTTGAAATAGTAACTCTACTTTGAAGTGGTATGACTGGGCCACATCAGTACTGCATCACTGATTATTTTCCTAGATCAGCAATAGTAATAATAATAATAATAATAATATCACTGCTGTCATCATTAGCTGTGAACCGTGACAAATGGAAAAAATGTGAAAAAAGTAAAAAAAAAAAAACAGTAAAGCTGATGAGCTGACAGATTATTTTAAATATGTGGCTGTTTTGTTCAGGATAAATGTTTTCCCTACAGTGTCGTTTTAGGGCTCTGTGTAAGTCTAAGTGCTCTGTGACGCACATTTTCACTCAGTGACTTGTTCTTGTGGTTTAACAGCGCAGTATTTTGTGACACTGTTGTCTTGGTGTGTCACAACAGCAACCAGATGAGTCGGTTCCTGTTAAGCCGTCACTCCAGTTACGCCCAGTAATGACCTCGTGGTGCACAGACGCACTGTCTTGGAGCTGATGCCTTAGCAGCAGGCGTTAATTTCTCACTGAACAGTGATAATTTGCCAGATAACAGAAAAAAAAAAAAAAACACAGCGTATTTATGCATTTTGTAAACATTTACACGTTTGGTACCCACTTACAGTTCAATTAGTACTCGTTAGACCTTCAGCCATTTAAATGGAGAAGAAGAGGGTCTGAAAATCTGCTAGGTTTCCCAGCACGTTCATATCGGATCTTCTCCATGTGTAATGTACAGTCCTACAAAGCTCATTCAACCGGGTTACAAAGTTGCGTACAGTTTCTTGAGTCTTTTTGGCTACTGCCATGACAGCATTTTATGTGTGTGTGGTTTATTTTACGTCATAAAAAGTTCAGCTTGTACCTGGAAGCATTTGCTGACTTTAGAAAAGTCTCCCCGTGTGATGATGTACATGTACTGTTAATTGTTTGTAGTTCAACTTATTTATGGTCACATTTTTCCCATCGTTCTGATTCTTCTTCAATGACACGCGTTTCCACTGTACGGACACGCCTTGTATTTTTGTTTGCCGTGTGTGTGTGTGTGTGTGTGTGTGTGTGGCCTTTTTCTAAACCAGGAAATATTTCAGCCTGTTTCTGATGCTCTCTTAAACTACTGCTTATAGTAGTATAGAGTCCCAGAATGAAAGGTTGGATTAATCCACCGGGCTGTAGTAGAATTACAGAGCAGTTTCGTTCAGGACGTGGAAGCAGCAGAGTGTAGCGCCTTTTATGATGTCTGGCAGGGAGGGTGGATGTGTCCAGGATTACGGGTGTGGAGCCGTAGGGCTTCACGGCTCTCGTATAGAGAGGTGAAGTCAATTCATTTCATGTCCTCGGTATGGGATCCTGCTAAACAGAAGACGGTGTATGTACGAGATGTTCGTGTTAGTGCCTGTGTCCATAGTGGGAAAGATTTACGTTTCCAAGAGCTATGTTTATACTGTTGGAGGCCAAGCAGTGAAATGGAGGACCTTGAGGAAAAGTCTACAATTAGTCCCAATTATTCAGATTAGTCAGATTAGTCAAATTAGTCAGCCATTTCACCTGAAGATTAAAAAAATTGAGTTAATTTCCGGTAGCTAATTTTGCGTCGCAATTTCACCTCGCACTTCTAGGTTAACTCGTGAGTTTGCGAAGCATAGAAGTATTGTAGAAGTTAAAAAAGGAAGAAAATTCGCTTTAAGAAAGAAAACGAAGAACATAAAGGTTATGCTACTACAATCCGCTTTTCCAAAAAAGTTGGGACACTTTCTGAAAACGCACTAAAAACTGAATTCTGTAATTCGTTCATTTCATGAATGGAAAAGGGGATTGTAATTACAATTATCTCGTTTGTTTTACTGTGGCCTGCTTTCCTTACGCCACAGCAAAGCTCCTATCATTACTTACATCACAGTAGCTATATACAGTACACTAGCCTTTCTCATCGTGAAGTCAATAAACAACAAAGCAACCCGTCACGTTGTGGAGAAACCATCTCCAGTTCCGAAGATTTTAGTACGGAAACAATAATATATCGACGGTAAGAATGAGCGCGTTGATTGAAATCTTGCATCTGAACTATTTTCAGAGCTTCTGTTGGAGAAAATTCATCAACCCTGTCCGCGTCTAACTGCACACGCGTATCGTGCCTGTGGTTTCCTGAGAACGGGCTATCCCAGGAGCCCCAGCTAACCACCGATCGTGGTTGTGCGAGATGGAAACACATCAGACTCTGAGGTCACCTTAAATGCTACCACATGCTTTATTTTTATCCAGCCTTGCTCCGTTCACACTGTGTCATCCATCTGCTCTAGTATGGTTATTTTGCCTTCATTGTCGGTGCATAACACTCCCAAACCTTGCGACTGTGCATCCACACACAAATGAATCAAGCGTAGAATCAATGGAGCAGTATAAGAACCAATGTGTGTGTTTTTTATTTGTTTTTTACCGATAAGGACAATGTGATGGAAACTCTCTATAGGAAGTGCTATTGTGACAACTACTGATTGTAGCACTTGGGGACTTTCTCAGACTGTACTCAAATGTTCCCATATCGTTCCCATGAGTATACAGCCAAGAAAATTATTTTTCTCTTTCTCATGCCGTTTTATTCCACTCTGCGAAAGAAAAAAAAAAAAAACATCTTCCTGTTCCTAAAAAAAAATCTAGCTTGAAATCTGCTCACTTCCTGTTATTGTAAGTCCCAGAGTCAGTCACAGAATACAATAAACTCTTGCCTAATTCTTAAAGGAGCAGTTTGTACTTTGTAGCACCCCCTGCTGGCTGTGAATCAAACTGCAACCACGATGAACATCGAACAAGCCAACGATCCGCAAATTTCTGGTGTATCGAAAATTTTATGACGTTTCAAGAAATTACAAACTGCACCTTTAAATTGCCCACGTACGCGTGCATGCGTGTTAATCACAGCACCAGCTTTCCCCGGCTTTATCATCATCCTTTCCGGTAGTCCTGACTCTCGTCTGCTGATGTCAGCCTGTGTTTGTGCAGCTTTTGTGTGGTCATTTCCTGCTGGTGTGTGTCCGCATGGAGAGGAAAGTATTTCTCAAAGGTTATCATGACCCAGATAAAGATGTAGGGTTAAAATGACACACATTGGTTTAACTGCATATGATGAGCTGAGTACTGTAAGCTTCTACCTTCTGTTCATTTATTTACTAGATAGAAGCTAATACAAGCTGATTTACAGTATGAGAGTATGAGGACGGTATTCCTCGTACATGTCCCTGGGTTATATGTTGTTTTGCTTCGGATTTTTGTTTTGTTTTGTTTTGTTTTGCTTTGTTACCTCTGCCAAGACAGTTATGTTTTCAGTGCGGGTTGTCTCTTGGCTTGACTTTCAGCAGAATTACGGAACAAGTACTGGGCCGATCGTCATGAAATTTGGTGGAAGGGGTTAGCATGGGCCAAGAAAGAACTCATTTACGTTTGGAGTAGATTTGCTGGGTTTTTTTGCACATTCATGATTCCATTTGTTACGCGTGCATGAACCCATCATAAAAATGACTTACTGGGCTCCCAACTGGGAGATCACTAGTTTGAGTCTGGATGATGCTTTAGCTGCCCGTAGCCGGGGGTCCAGAGAGCAAAATTGGCCGTGCCCTCAGGGTGGGACGGGTAGCGTACGCTCTCTCACATGTCAGTTGGAGCGACACTGGCCAATCACAGTCATCTGTGGGTTCATGTATACAGAAAGTGGGCGGGAGTGCTCCACACCGTGTGTGTTACACCGCTCCTGGACGTTGCATGAGGAGCAGTTTGAAAAGAGGTGGCGGCTGGCGTTACGTGCTTCGGAGGAAACACGTGATAGCCTTGCTCTCCTTCACTGCCAGCTGTTGGGTGACATGGGAGAAATCCTGATGGGTGGGAATTGGACAGTGGGAGGAAAATCCAAAAAAACAAAAAAGACTTGCCTATTGGCCTTGGCAGAGATCTGTACTCTCTGCATGCACTTTTGTTTTGCTTTGTTTTGAGGAACAGGTTTTCTTTATTTCCAGTAGAGGAAGCATGTATAAAATCAAAATATTGAACAGTGGTTTTGTTTCAAGGATATGAGGGCCCACGCTGCTCTTTTCTAACCCTGGTCCTAATGAACCCACCCCTGTTCTGAACACTTTAAGTTGAAGTCGGTGTGTTAGATCAGGTAATAAATATACTAATATGTGCAGGACAAGTGTAGTCCAAGGCCAGGACTGGGAATTTGTGCTGTAATGTTATCATAATGTTTAATTTTTAAATGTCTATGCTATAACTGTGCTGTCTTGTGCTTCCTGCAGGTCTGTCCGAGGAGAGCAAGGTGCTCACACCAGCGTTCACCGATTCCCTGCGGCTATACAGACAAGCCAGAGGCCACTACGGCACCTGGGACATGATGTGCGGGGATCCAGCACGGGTCAGTTCACTAATCCCAGCCCAGACTCTGGGTCAGAGTCGGACGGTGTCACTAAATATGATTGTTATACAAGATATTGTCAGATTGGATATAAAAAGGGACATGATTCCTTGTACAGTCAGATTTGCACAACGCATAGTCAGCTGTATGATCGGTGCTTACCCGTAAAACAATTCTCTGCCTCTTGATATAAGTACATTTGCAGAAGTTTAAATTCTGACACAAGTGAGACCTCTTATAAGAAGAGGAAGGAAGCTGGTGTAGAGGGATAGTAAGGGCATTTGAATGCTGCCGAATCAAAAACAGGAGTCATGCAGAACCTGGGGATCTAATTGTAGTTTGTTTCACCAAGTCAGAACTGTTGTTTTGGCCTTCAAGTATGGAAGAACTGTTCGGATTGATCTTGATTCATATTCATCGGCTGTTCAGTTAGCCGAACAAACGTCAAATAAAACGGCTCATTCTTTAACCCAACATTCCCTTTCCTATTATGTCCTGTATTCTTCTCCGATCTTTCTTCTCTTCTCCTTTCCCACTTCTCCTTTCTTCCTCTTCTCTGGTGTGCTCTGCTGGCCAGGGTGGAGTTTCCTCTCTGTGAACTGAATCCAGCTTTTGTGCATGGAAAAGGTCAGGTGAGACACAGGCAGCACTGTAAGTCAGGTGGAAGTACAGTCATACCTCTCTGACACAAACGTTTGTCTTACCGTCCTTATAGGGCCCCTTTCATTCATATAATAATTATTTTTAGTCATATCCAACATGTTGATGTGTCAGATAGACCTCCCTGATTTGCAGATTCACATTAAGGTAGATTATACTTAGGCGTTTTTTCTTACTGGACTGATGTAGCCAGGCCCTGGATCGGATTTACTTTCACATCGAATATTTCCATTACATATTTCCCTGTCCTTTTCATTTACCTAGCATTTGGTCTTTTACTTAGTGCATACCGCATATGCAAAGTTTATTTGGTCTGCTTTGCAGTGCTTTAATGTTATGTAGTCAGACGAACCCTCAATTATGTCTTAACCAGAGAGTGAAAAGGCAGCTAGCGTTCAAGCATGTTATTAGAGATATGAGCCACAGGCTGGAGGATGTCTGTCTGCACAGTACAGTCTTATGTGTCTTCATTTTATCCTATGGTCTTGGTCTTGGGGTCATGACTGACTGAGTCACAGGAGAATTTTACCAATCATCATTTTGCGCTATTTAATAATCATTAAAAGAGGCTTTATTATTATTATTATTATTATTATTATTATTATTATTTTATTTAAATAGCCTTCATACAGTTCAATTTCTCTTCTGTGCTGTATCCAAATTTCTGGCGTGTTAAATTGGTTGTTACACTATACACTGGCAGCAGCTAGTCAAAATACAAATGAGCATATTTTTATATGCCATGATCCTGGTTTGTAGCTGGAAACACTACCAAATAAAATATCCATTCAATATTTTACGGTGTATGCCCATAATCCAAAAAGCACATGATCAAGATTGATAGCCTAGCCTAGGCCAAGAGCACTTTTTTTTATGGGACGCAGGATTTACTGTCCTTGTATGTATCAAATCTACAGGGGTTGGACAATGAAACTTGAAACACCTGTCATTTTAGTGTGGGAGGTTTCATGGCTAAATTGGACCAGCCTGGTGGCCAATCTTCATTAATTGT
>JAOVVH010000026.1:3372922-3383706 GCA_028566435.1 Scorpiodoras heckelii | reverse complement strand
GAGGAAACCGGAGTACCCGGAGGAAACCCACACAAGCACAGGGAGAACACGCAAACTCCACACAGAACGGCCCGGACAGAGCGGGAATCGAACCCGGATCGTCTTGCTGTGAGGCGACGGTGCTAACCACTACACCACCTGCAAAGTTAATTTGCAGATACAGATTATAAATATTATATACAAATTGTTCAGGGTGGATTTTTCTGGAAGTCGCCGTCATATTCCTGGAGTCTTGCTCGTGCTAGTCTCATGTGCCTCCTTGCAGGTAGTTTTCCACCCTCTCTCAAAGTCCTCCTCCTCTCTCTGTCTCTCAATCATTCTCCATTCCTCCACTTCCTCCCTCATTATTAGTTTAAACTGCATGCTGTAAATGCTCACTAGCTAAAAAAGCAGTCTTGGCAAGGGCACTGGTGCTCTTCTAATAGAGCAGTGCTGGTAGGACTGCATTCCACAGACAGGCCCAGAGTTTGTTTACCATCAGGACTGAAACCTAGACACAGTTCTCAATAGTATTGTTTGTGAGACGGAGGAAGCTGCTTCATTTCTGTGAGTGAGGATTTGCGATATAACAAAGCCGAACAGAAAAATGTGTTTGTCTGCGGCTGGGTAATAGGGGTGTCTGATATGGCAAAATAAAATATGGTGATGATGGTTCTTAAAGGCATTTCTGCAGTATGATACACAATATGTATCACGATGTATAGAGTTAGCTCACGGACAGCCAGCATTTAAAATCACTGTTTTGATGTTAAGCACATCAATTCAGTCAGTTTGTAATTATTTATAAAATCATTTACGAGTTTACTCAAATATATCACGATATCCACGGTATCCAACTCAGAAAAGCATATTGTGACAAGATTTATCACAATATCAATCTTGTATCGTCATAGAGCTCCACCCTGTAGGCTAATCAGATGCCAGATAACATGTTACAGTTCAGCTGTGTCTGTGTTTTAAAATCTGCATTGCTTACACTACACTGAAGTACCAGAAAAACTGGTATAGCAGTTAATACTTGGTAGATCCCCCACGGGATCTTGGAGGGAACGTTGCACAGTCCTCACGCTGATGTTTGTTGAGGCCCCAGCACTGAATCCCGATGTTACTTGAGGCGGTGTTACACACCGATCGGATGAAACGATTCTTGCCAGCCGACGCTGCTCACATTCACCCAGAGTCTTTTTATGGCCACGCTGCTGTCGTACGTTCGAGGGTTTGCCAGAATTCTTGTAGTCACGGTACACACTTTGAAATGCTCATACGTGAAAATCCAAACCTCCGAAATGCTACGACCCATCTCACGAGCTCCAACTATTAAACCGTGTTGAAAATCACAAAACCGTGATAACTTCTCACAGTGGAAACAGCTCTAGAAACTTCCATAGATGTCTGTCGCTTTATATACACGCTGTCAGACGCAACCAATAACGTGCATAGCTGGTGATGCTGTGTATTTTGCATAGGCTCCAGTACCAGTTTTTCTGGTACTTGTAGTCTATACCTTAAAAGTGCATTGGGAAAGATGTATGAAATTTTGGTTAGATCAGCTCTCTAGCAGTCAGATAGTTCATACTCAATAAGATTTGATAGATTTTCGCTGCTGATTCCCACACATATGCACAGACCTCTGGCCCCCAGAACCTATCATGATTTAACTAGGATTAACATGCTGACAAAGACTGTCATGCCAACGCTTTCAAGCTCGCAGGATGTTCGACTGCTCAAATGTGAGTCATAACACTACAGTATGAACAGGCAAAATTTCTTGTTTTTTTTTTTTTTTCTTCAAAGTGATGTTGATAGATGAGATGAGATAGGGATGGAGTGAAGAGGTGTTTGGGGCAGGCAAACACAAGCAAGCGTTCCAGAGCGAGTACAGTTTTCCAAACGGGTTTTTATCAGCCACATAATACATTTGTGCTGAGGCGTAACCCGTTATTTTATTATCATTTTCTACACATTTTTATTTGTACTCGTAAGGAAACATGACTATTGCACCTATAATTCTTTAACTGTGTAAAATTCTGCTTTGGGTCAGCTTTCAGTGCGAAATGATAAACTACTGTATTACAATGTCTGTGTATAAGTTTTTTTTGTACTCCTGTTATATAATTTGTTTCCTCATATCTTGGATTACACTTCCTTTGTGGTCAGATTCACAAAAACATGCTTTTATGTACAGAATAGAGCTTGTGCTACGATCCGTAGTCTCGATGTCAATGAGACCTTCATAAACGGTGTGTTTCGTTAATGCCGTTTGGTGTCTTGAGTCTCATGGTTGTATTTTTTGGTTCCGTGTGCAGCACTGGTGCTTGCGCGTGCAGAGCAGGTCCTTAAGAGCAACGTGCAGCCCTACATCACATCCATCCTGGAAGCTCTGATGGAACCGGTGAGTCAGGGATTCTCCGAGGTCAGGGAGGTTCTCTTCCGTGAGCTGGTGGAAATCGGCAAGAACACGGTCAACGATGGAGGCAGACAGGCCTTCGGAAAGGTGAGGATACTGCGTGATGGAAGAACAGTTACTGTATACTTAACATCTCAGTTAATATACGTAATATCTCAGCACATTTGAAATTACGACCTTATATGTCTTATATGAATATGTCCATTCTGAAAGTGTTGTTTTGTAACAAAGAGAAACATAATTGTAGCTATGCTGATGTTTTCTGGAAGCAGAAGTTTGTGTGGTTTGTAAGGGTCAATAGGTTTTCCGCTGCAGGAAAGTCTTCAGGACAGGACTTTTCCCTTTACAGTTTCTCAGTAATATGACAAGCATCTAATCAAAATACAAATTACACAAGACGGACCATAACGGAGCCATAGGTTTAGTGTTTTCTCGGTTTGAATGAATGAAAGGGTTGCAACAAAGGGTTTTCTCTTTACCCTGTTTGGTTCTCATTAAAACAAAAATTAATTTACAACAAATGTAAACGTTCCATCTACTTTCATGGAGTTTTCAGTTGTTCCTCTCCCCTACAGATTCTATGAACCCTATAACAGAGGGTTTTCCTTATAGAAAAGGATCCAAAAATGACAACAAGACAACAATTGAAAACTTCATGCAAAATCAACAGAAATATATGTAACAGTTTTATCATATACTCTAATATTTGACTATTTTTGTTACTTGAAGGATAATAAAGCAACATCTAACTAGATACACTTTACTATAAATTCAGTTCTCACTCATTTGACTGTATAAGCAACCTTTAAATAATGACTTTTTATTATATCAGAAAGCCAAAGATTTTGAGCATTTTAATTAGTTATTATGACCGCCGCAGAAGTACTAATGGTTGTATTTTTTTAGTTAGTTTTTTTCTTTTTCTTCTTCTCCTTCCATTATTTTTCACCAATTATTGGTCAGACATATCATATATTTAGACTTCACCAATCCACATAAAGCTTGGTATGGTTGTAGACCCGCATGACTAATACAGAATATAAGGTTTGTGTCCCTAAGTGTACATTGCCCTTCATGTTAGCGCCCCTTGAATCGGCACTTTTTAGTCAATAGCTCAAAAAACCATGTTGCCTCTAGGAGACACATTACCGTAGCTCATTACATAATGTTCAAAGCAAAAATCCAGCATTGCACAAGTCAATATCTTGTCATGTAAAGGCTCAAACGCTTCTAAATTTCACATCCTGCATCAACACCACATTCTTTAGACGCACAACAAATTTTGTACAGTTTCGTCCATAGGGGGCACTGCAGCTAAAACACAAACACAATATCATAATGTCAATATCTCAAGAACCTCTTAAGATCCAATGTTGAAATTTTACACCCTGCATCAGTCCGGCATTATTTAGATGCACACCAAATTTTGTGCTATTTCGTCCATAGGGGGCACTGATGATGAAACTTTAGCATTGTGTATGAAGTCATATGTGCAAATACATAAATTGTACAGAACGAAAAATTTTTAAAAAACAAGCAACGAAAGTTAGTTGTCACACTATTTTCCTTCAGCATATGGAGAAGGTGTCCATGTTGGCCTTCCACCCAGTGAAGATGCAGAGCTGCTATGAGAAGATGGAGCAGCTGAGTCTCGAGGGCCTGCAGCAGAGATTCGATGTGTCCAGCCCTTCCGTGTTCATTCAAAGAGCTCAGATCCTCATGCGAGAGGTCAGTTCATTTCTTTATCTCTTGTCAGCCTTTCAGCTCTCTTATCATACCTTCTTCATTTAATGCCATTTTGTTTCACAGTAAATATTTGGACGCCTCTTCACTTATTCACCGCATACGCTATGTTATGTACGTCACTGGCATTTCCTTCTATTGAGATTATAAGTTTGACTCACTAACAACACGGAGTAGAACAGGAATTTCTCGTTTTTAATAGGTGTACAGGCAGTTCAGTAGCAGTAATAGTAGCCAGACTCCTGGCCTGGCATAAATGAAGCAGTAGTGACATTGTGTGGCAACATTCAGTACTACAGGGTCAATAAAGCCTTATTATAATAAGCAAATATTCTATGGACTATGTGAATACAGATTTATTATTATTAAATAATCCAGCTAGTCGAATACTTTTATTTAACAGAGAAAAGATAGCAAAAAAAGACAGCAAGATTTTTATTGTTTTTGATGATGAACTTAATTGTATTTGGGTCTTTTTGTTTGTTTGTTTGTTTGTATTTTCAATTTCAGTGTTTTTGAGGACTCGGGTAAAAGCATCAAATAACTTAACATGACATCCTCAAAATTGTTTTCTTTACATTTAACCCACCCACTAAACCCCAATTTTGATGGAAATAAATTTGAAAAACAAAAAAAAAATTAAATACATTAATTAATTTAAAATATATATTTAGGGGTACAAGCTTTTAATAAATAAATAAAATATAATATAATATTTTTTTTTACAAAATTAAAGGGGGTTGTTCAGTCAGCTGGCATGTTTAAGTGTTTTGAAATATGAAAGGAACAAATTCTGTTTGGTATAAAAAATTGCAGAGTTTCCTTTCAAAGTGCATTTTATTTTGTCCAATTTAAGGAAATGCACAACATCATGGAGCCACATTGAAATCGACGAGCGTAATTCTATGTGTTAAATATAAACAAATTTAGAAATTGATGCTTGCTACGCACTCAAAAATAAAAGTTGGTACAGAGGCAGGTTTACCACTGGGTCACATCACCTTTCATTTAATTATTCTTTTTAATCATTTTGTATTTGAAGACACTAATTGCTGCATTTTTGCAAGTGGAATTTTTGCACATTCTTGCTGTGTACAAGATTTGAGCTGCTCAACTGGCCGTCGTCACTGTTGTTGGTCACTGTTGCCTGATTCTCCTCTTCCTGATGCCCCATACATTTTCAATAGGAGACAGATCTGGACTGCAGGCAAGCCTGTCAAGCCACACTGCTTTAACTCGTGCAGAATGAGGCCTGGCATTGTCCTGCTGTTTTTATAGCATTTTAAGAAAGTGTCCTAAGTTTTCTGGAAATGGGTTTTGTAGTTTGGCTGTTGTGTGATCCAATCCCAAATGTTCACCCTGTCTTTTCTGGTCACTGGAAACCCTCTGCTTTCCAACACAGCAAATGGACAATGCCGTGTACACGTTTGAACAGCTGCTGTACCAGAACATGGAGGAACAATCAGGAGAGGAGCTTACCAAAACCATCCATCGCTGCCAGGACCGGGTACTGAAGGTGAGTCAGCCAGAGACCTGTTGAAACAAGCACTAAAGACTAATGCCAGGAACTTACCTATTCAGTGGACTTTTATGTTGTTATCATTATTTTAAAGGATGCCTGAAAAGAAAAGCTCTGAATTTTAAAAGCTATAAAAATGTCCAAGTAAAAACAGCTGTGCAATGTGTTCTTCTGGTTGGCAGAAATATGACTATGACAGCAGTACAGTGCGCAAGAAGTTCTTTAGAGAAGCCCTGCTGCAGATCATCATCCCGTACATGCTGAAACAGCTCCATCCCGTGTATGCTCCCGTAAGTATGACGCATCACTCTTCCTGGAATCTGTGTGTATCTGGGTCTCGATCTCACTCTGTGACACAGTGCCATTTTCAGTGACAGTGTCTGATTAACGCTCCAGATATCCCTCTCTGTATCCATATCCCGATTAAAAGCTAAAGTGGGTGTGACCTGAAATTAAATGTGAATCTTATGCTGCTAGAAACACCAGAAAACACTGGGAATAAAATATGGAAGTAGAAATGGGAGCACTGTCATCATGTTGTGTGAATTCTGGCTTGAATGCAAAAAAAAAGAAGAAAAAAAAAACGAAGTAGTAGTAAGTGTGATAGTCAAAGTCTCCAGAAGAGTCATGGCAGATTCTCCAAGATGCTCAGTACAACTTGCACATTTCTTTGTAAAACTGCACACATTGTACCTGGGAACATGGTTTAAGAAAAAGGCACACGAAATATTGACTTCCTTTAGTTTATTATTAAAAAGTTAATTAAAAAAATTAATCGCGTGACAGCACTAGTTATAATGATAATTCCATTTAAACCTACAAACCACTCAACAAGAATCTCAGATGGACACACAGGCCAACCGAAAACATAAAAAAAAAAGAGTTCAGTTCCTAAAGATTTGCATAAATGCGTTTCTGTTGTTGTGTATTGTTCTCAGGAGCTTCCTAAGTTCAAAGAGCTGATCTTTGAGGATTTCTCCCGCTTCATATTAGTGGAGAACATTTTTGAGGAGGTCATCCTGCAGTCAGTCACTAAGGACATCATGATGGGTAAGACTATTTCCACGGTCTGTTTCCTTACAGCGTGTTTCCTCAGTTTGAGCACAACGTTCAGCACAGAACGATCCAGTCTCATGATCGTCACTTTATCCAGTGCAGTGGATCCTGTAGACTTACTGTACTCAATAACTCCTGCTGTTATCACATGTACTGTCCTGTCTTAACTTGTTTCACGCAGGATGTAGAAAACATGTTTGTACAAGAGCTACAAGTGGCAGAAAGCATCCAAAAAATAAAAAACCCACAAAACAAAACCCTGTACAGCTGCTGAACTCTTGTGCTGCACAGTTGTGGCTGGTGTGCAGAAACCTAAATAATATTATGGGCACTGAGTTTGAAGCATTGCAGATTTAGCATGTTTTCTACAGTCTGTCTGAAACAGCAGTAACACTAAAGGGGCTCCCAGATCTTGTGATCAGAAACCTCTACTCATGTTCCCCCCTAGTGTGTCTTCACTAGTGTGTCTCACTGCACGGATGGGTTAGATGCGGAGGTTCAATTTCGCTGTGTGCAAGCACAGTGACAAAAATGTGTCACTTTCACTTTCATGTTCCTACAAACATTTCTATATCCACGAGGCCTGTCCGGAAACTAATGAGAATGTGAATTTGTTTCAGCGATGAGGCTCTTCAGTAGGGTTTCACAAAAACAAGTGTCTGGGCACTACGAAGGCTAGAATGTAACCGAAACGTGTCCTACTGTTTATCTGAGATCTCACTCTGACTGACCTTGAACCACCATCCGCACGCGCAAGCCCTATGAACCGTTCTCATTACCTTCCGGACAGACGTTGTATATTGAGAAGATGCAGATATTTAGAACATTAGCCATCAGACAAGGCTTTTTAAGTGAAGTACACTCAAAGCATCCAACTTATTCCTGCTTCCCGGGATTCCTAGTAACTTGTTGTTATCCAGTCGGCACTGGTGAAGGTATTAATCGTTTGACGTTAAGGAAAACAAATATCGAAGAGGCAAAATCATTTCAGAAGCTCGGACTGGATAATGTGATCATCACCCTGTCTTTATTTACTGAGGAACAAGTGGATGACGTAAAGATGCGACACAGCCGGTGCACCATGTACACAACTGGTATAAACATTTATTTTGTCAGTAAAGGAAAAATAGCACCGTGTAAAAAAATACTAATTCACAAGCAAAATATGTGATTCACACTAAATATGTGATTGTGTTAAATACCTTAAAACAAAAGAACTCATTCTGCAGCACACATGGCCGTATTCTTTACACTGACTGCTCGGTGAACATCCACTTTAACCCTCTGCAGCTAGTTCCTGGAAATTTCACCCATTACAATTTGTCCAGTGTCCTGTGCATCAGGAATAATGTGTAGTGGAAAAGTGTTTACCCTTTTATCTGGAGATCAAACCTGACAATAGCCTCAGGAGGTGTCATATGATACAGTGGACATAACTGATGGCTGGAAAATGGCAGAGACTAAAGTAGGGAGAAAATCGCTGTGTCTTAGTGTGTGAGAGATGTCACGTATGTAAGAGTTGTTTAAGCAAAAGTCATTTTTAGAACATGTGCCAAACATTTTCAGTAAAGCTAAACTCAATCCTTGTGTGTGCAGCGGTGAGGGAGGCGGCCATGCAGAGAAAGCACAACCTGTACAGAGACAGCATGGTCCTAGGAAACAGCGACCCAAACCTCTACCTGCTGGACGACAACACCATCGACTGGGCCAGCCAGTATGGAGGAGGAGGAGGAGGAGGAGGCGGCGGAGGAGAGGACCGGATCCGAAGACGCAGACAGATCGTGTCCATGATTCAGGTGGAGGGCATGTCGCCGATGCCTTACGGCTCCTGCCTGGAAGTCCCCGGTGTGGAAGAGATCCCTGAGGAGAACGAGATGCAGATGGGTGAAGATGAAGATCTTGAAGAGGACCAGGTCTTCCATAATGACCTCCATAAACAGCCGATCCTTTCCGTAGAGCCAGAATTCCTGGAAGAGCCAAGCTCTCCAGACAGCGTCCATCAGATCCGTCAGCTCATCAAACCAGTGCTCGAGGTGGTTCTTCCGTCATCAGAGGATACCCACCCAGTGCTGACCAATGGGATGCTGCCTCTTGAGGAAGGCCAAGAGATTGAGACCATCACCACAGTGGAGGAAATGATGTCAAAGGACTCGGCCATCGCCAGCGCCATTCGGGAGCTCGAGAACGCCGTTCAGGATGAAGAATGCAACGTGGACTCCGACGTGGAACTTCCTGAAGCGTCGGCCGAGTCCAGTCCTCGACACCACCACGACAGCGGGTTTCAGTCTCCGACCAACGAGCACAGAGAGGACGAGGAGCCTCAGCCAATCACTGCGAAGCTGAAGGGTCAAGCCAAGCCAGTGGATCCTGATCTGGATTTGGTCACGTTGGAGCAGGAAGATAAAGTGTCTCTGGAAAAAGCAAAGGGGGACATGACGGAGGATTTCGTGTCTGACATTTAATCCAGGACATGGACTCTCTTTTTGGAAACAGGAGGTTCACCGGAAAAAAAAAATAGTTTTAGCAAGTGAAGAAATCTTGAGTAAAAAGTGCCTAATACTTTTTTTATTATGAGATTATTATACACAAATATAAGAGTCTATTTCTAAAATTATTTTCTAATTCCAAGCTTTATTCTTATTGCATTGCTCATTTTGCTTTTTCTGTCTAGAAATCAACAATTTAAAGCTTGAAATGAGTAGAAGTATGTAGAAAGAGGCTTATGAGTCTTATATTTGTTGAAAAACAATCTAAGAGACAAGAGAAAATAGCTGAATGAGCGTAGATAGTTTTTTTTTAAAATAACAATCGACAGTGCAACCAACTGTACATACTTTGTGTTTGATTTTAAACACTGGCAATCACGTTTTTTTTGTATATATTCACATTACTGCCTTAAACATTATTACTTATTCTTAAGAACAACAAGGCACTATTCTTGTCAGATTTCTCTTTCCAATATGAGCGTCGTTTAGACGCCGGTCCTGAATCCCACTGAAGCCTTAAATCCTGGGTAACCGTATTTTCATTTTATATGGCTTTGTAAATGTCTAAAAACTGGTTTAGCTTTGCTTTATTTTTACTGCATATTTACATACAAGGGAAATGAGGACACGAAATGTTTCTGGTCTTGAAACGGTGTATTTATTCATTTTTACTTCATTGCCAAGTCACTGCTACATTAATCTAGTTGCAGCGGAATGAAGTCACGTATCCACATAGCCCTTGGAGTGTCGTCTTTGTTCCTGTTGCTCTAATAACATGTTTTTGACGCTGCTGATACAGCCCTCATTTTATCTCATGGGTAGTAGACATGACTAAACTTACTGTGCTTTCGAACACAGTGTGTGTGTGTGTTTCATGGTGTTCAGCATAATTTGAAACTCTGCCATGTGTCAGGGATCTGTTTGTTTGTCTTGTCTTCTGCTGGAATTGGAGGAGGCCAGCGATAAGACATAAGCACAGACCTGGATAAACAGTGCCAGCATTTGCTATTTTGATAGAATGGAGCTACAGAATGGCTCTTTTTGTTCATTTTTTTTCCTCCCATCCAGTTGATGATGAAATTTTGGAATTTGTAACTTTTTTTTTTTTTTGGATAATATCTGTGATGACAGCCAGTGAAACATTTTTCATCACCTTCCCTTTTCGGTTCATCTATTGCTTCTTATATTTCTACAGGGGGAAAAAAATCACCTGGTTGTGGTGGTAAAAATCCCTAAAGTATTTTTACTGGAGTGAATCTTTTTCCGCCATTATTTATTAACCCTGAATAATTTATCCTTTATTATTCTCCAAACTCTTTCCTGTTTGATAGGCGTAAATGAATGAATAAATAACACTTTCCTTTTATGGTTGTGTTTAGTGTACTTATTCCACTGCTGCTCATTTTCCTCAGCACTAGTTTAGCAATGTGGTTAGGGTAATACAGGGATAATCATGGGTATGAGCTAAACATATATATTTATGTTCTGCATTATTGAGTGCTGAGAATGATCCACAACCCAAATAGTACCTGATCTGTGCTGGTCCTGTGGGGGTCCTGACCATTAGAGAACA
>JAOVVH010000026.1:3305449-3322651 GCA_028566435.1 Scorpiodoras heckelii | reverse complement strand
CGGCCCGGACCGGGAATCGAACCCGGATCGTCTTGCTGTGAGGTGACCGTGCTAACCACTACACCACCGTGCCGCCCCACACTATGACCAGTCTGAGCAAATGTGTTTACACTCCCAATTTTATGCTTACTAGCTAAAGTATTGGCACCCCAACTATATGCTTACACACACACAATCATGTGTCTGATCAAAACTATTGGCCCCCCTGTGTCTTTACATACACATAGTCATGTGTCCAAACAAAAGTATTGGCACCCAGCTACGTGATTTCACACACATCCAATTACGTGCTACTCTTCTGATTTACGCTTAGTGGCATCTACCACTGCTTCGCTGCAATCACACTCTGGTTTATTTTGTACTTCCACATTTCTACATTTATTTATTTCTGAGTTCTCACTCTGAGTCTGAGTTAGTTTAGGACCGCCCACCGCATTAGCATATGGCCACAGAAATACAGGAATAAATATAGTATGTGTAGAAATGTGGAAATTCAGGAATAAATAGATGTAGAAATGTAGAAATATATAAATAAATAAATTGTAGAAATAAATCAATAAATGTCGAAGTACATAAATAGACCAAACAGACATTGTTGTATGAAAATGTAAATTTAAAATGTTTATTTTCATATGCCCTTTTTCATGACAAAAATTTATTTTCTAATTAATTTATCTATATATTAAACTATTTTTTTGTGCATTTATTTATTTATACTTAAGTCATTTCTCTTCCTCCATAGGTCCAAGTCACTGTATTGCAATTCACAAATATGTCATAAGTCTTGGCATTAAAGTCCCAAGTCACGACTGATAAGTCCAGTCAAGTTACGAGTCTTGTACTTTATGTTTCGAATCTTAAACAAGTCATAATGTATCAAATTTGAGGTCAGAGTAATAATTAGTACAGTAAATTTGTCATTCAGACATTTTAATAATGTCTTTGATGTTAAAGGCTTTGTAACGTAATGGAAATTTATTGGTATTTGAGAGAAACTATGACTATAGAAGCTGAATATTCCAGTAATTGAAATATTTCACATAAGATAAGGTATAGACTTTTTTTTTTCACTAAGGGGAACCCATCTATCTCAGTTCAGTTTGGTCTTGCTTTGGGATTTGCTTTGAGCAACTTCAAATGCCAAATAAAATGTGTTGTTTTTGCGTCTGATATTTTCTGATACATGTTGCAAGCCTATTGTTGTTGCATAATCTTTGTAAGTGAAGGCTATTATATTTGGCAGCATTGTTACCACACAGTGCCTCCATCATCAGGGAAGGAGAGCTGTTTCACTTCTTGGGCAATGGCTCGAAAACTGTTTTGCGGCTTATGGCCATGTATACTCATCAGTCACTTTACTAGAAAGACCTTTATACCGAATACATAACACTGATCAGGCGTTTCAGTTCATTTTCACATCAAACATTAGAATGGGGGAAAATATGGTCTCAGTGATTTGCACCATGGCATGGTTGTTGGCGCTAGTTTGTCAGAAACTGGTGAATGTTGCTTTGTGTAAACAGCATGAACAACAACGACAATGAAACACCCAGTAAGCATCAATTCCGTGGGTGGAAAAAATCATTTTACGACAGAGGTCAGAGGAGAATTGCCAGACTGGTTAGAGCGGACAGGAAGGTTACAGTAACTCAGTTAACTACTTTTTACAACCAGGGTGAGCTGAAAAGTAACTTGGAATGCACAGCATTCAAGAACCTTGAGGTAGACCAGGAGAAGACCACTTCAGGGAACCCGAAAGACACTGTACAGAAACATTTCAGAATATTAAATAATGTGATAATAGTAAAAATGTCAAATGAAAAAAGGGGAGGGGGGTAAACTAAAAGAAATAAAGGAACAAACTTTCTAAAAACTGCATATTACACTAGATGTAAGAAACAGAAGAAGAAGAAAAGAGAAGAGGAAGAAGAGGAATTGTGAAAATGTGGACTTTTTGGTATATTTTTAATATTATGAAGGGTGTTGTAGGAAAATACACAACTTTTTCTGTTTTCCTAAGCATGCATTTATGCATAAGCAATTTTCCATATGTTTAATTAAGCATGCATTTGTTTAATTAAGCATGCATTTATGCATAAGCATTTAAGCATATTTAATTAGGCAAAGCCTCATGTGCGTCACTAAATGGAAATTTCTGAGAATGTTCCAGTACAGACATACTTACAAGAATACCAGCAATCAGCTGGTCTTGATAATGATATCTATTGTTTTAAAATGTTCTTACTGGTCTGTAGTTTCTTGTGCCTTGAGACTTCTGCACGTTTCTACTTGTACGCTGCTCTTTAAATAACATAAAGTTGATGTGTCTAATTTGACCTGTCACACCTTATTGCTGAGTCACTTTTTCCTTCTATATGCACAGGTCGTGATTTTCCCGGGTGTAATGTAACAAATGAGGCAGCTGCTAAAAATGTAGAAACTGCTACACCTGCAACTGATTACTGATGGCCCTACAAGATCTCATGCTTTTACATGGCGCCATATTTTGTTTATGCGTTTACATCGCTGGCAGCTGCTTACGAGGTCTCCATTTTGACCTCAGGCGTTACAAAGTGAAACTCAAAATGACATGCATTTGAGCGTCTGGTCTGTATTTTAGCCACAGTTTGGTGTCAAATTGCACAGCATGTGATCAGCAGACTTGCATTAACCCCTATGGAAAGCCAAGTGTGCTATCATAGTTGGTGTGGCTTGTCATGCGTCTGCTTATACGTCACTAAGAGATATCATGAAGTGATGTCATCAAGGAAACAGAAATCACTTACAACCATTAAAAGCTCTAACAATGATAGCAAGGGTGATAAATATTATCTAAGTAAAAGATTGAACATTTTGTTCCTTTTCTATGCATCATAAACTTTCTTTGTGTTAGTGTTGTGACAGAGCGCACTGATATGTCTTAAGGCATGTCAGTGACTGGAGCTAGATTGAGACACTGAGAGAACGAGACAGGCTGGACAGGTCGATCCAGTGGGCAGGTATTCTAAGTGCTCATCGGGTGTGGTGAGCGACAGGCAGCAAAGAGACTCAGATTGAAACAAGAGAGAGAGAGAGAGAGAGAGAGAGAGAGAGAGAGAGAGAGAGAGAGAGAGAAAAGGGCAAAGTATACTGAGCACTGACTGAGGAAAAGAGTGTATTAAAAAGTGATTTGAATGTAAAGCGCTGCTCAGGTTTTTAGTCACATCAATCCTAAAGGACTAGACTTTGACCACAATCACTGGACTTAAGTGGATGATTGGGACTACTTGCACAGAGTGATGTAAACATTGCTCCTAGGTTGGCTAGTGAAGATTTGACAGCTGAAAGACCACGGGAGGCAAGGACACAGAACCGGAGACATGGCACAGGCACCAAAGATTGAGCTCTTCATCAAGGTCAGAGATTGACTTCCTGACACACGTTTCTATTTTCCAGTTCTCTGTAAAGCCGTGTAAAGTAACTCTAGTTAATGTTAATGTTAAATTGACTATTTTTGCAATGGACTCAATTGTACAGTACGACTACGCATTTATCAAAGCTTTGACGCTTGTTTACTATCAAGACTTGGTGTAAAAACCTGCACTTCCTGAAAGACCTGTGGCAAATTCCCACAATTTGCCAAAAATATTTGGAATGACTTCCCTCTGGAGAAGACAGAAAGCCCCGAATAATGAGCAGTCTCACACTCAACCATTCTAGTGTTATAGAAAACTTGAATCTAAAATTTGTGAAAATGCCAGCCGTTGCTATATGGTATCTGATTTGTGATTTACATAAAGCCTTTTTTTTTTTTTTTTTTAACGAGAGCAGGATTTTTTTCCCCCCACAGGCAAGTGATGATGGTGAAGGAGTTGGCAACTGTCCATTCTGCCAGCGGCTTTTCATGATTCTCTGGCTTAAGGGGGTTAATTTCACCCTCACCACAGTGGACATGAAGAGGTGAGAGAAATATTCAGTGATTATGCAATCATTAAAGCAACATAGTTACCCAACCCTGCTATCAGTGATCTACCACCCGACAGTGTTTAGTCCCAGCCCTACTACTACATTCCTTATAATAGGTGGTTTCTGAAAATTATAGGCAAGTATTATAGTAAATATTATAGCCACTCTGTACCATAGTACAGTAGATCTCCAGAATTTGGGATGGGTCCCCTGGTTCCTCCTATATTCTATGGATGCACAATGGTTCTAGATTTCTAAAAGGTTACCTGGAATCTATTCTGAAAGGGAAACTCCAGAATAGAACCATAAAAGGTTTCCCCAGATGGCAAACTAAAGAACCATTTATGTGCTAGATCACTGGTTTCATTAAAGAATGGAACCAGTGAACACCAAATCTCTTCCTGGAGGTAAATCCACTTTCACTATTGGAAGAAAGGTACTAGCCTGCAATCTCACAAAAAGTTGTCACTGGGGTAGTGCCCTTGATCTTCTTCTTGGTCTTCTTCTCCTCCTCCTGCCTGGTAGCTCCATCCTCAGCACCCTTCTCCTAATATAACTCTCATCCCACCTCTGCACATGGTCAAACCTCACTCTCAATCTCTCCGCTTTAACGTTGTCTCCAAAACATCCAACCTGCACTGTCCCTCTAATGAACTTCTTCCTAATCTTGTCCATCCTTGACACCCCCAATGAAAATCTCAGCATCCTCATCTCTGCCACCTCATCTGTCTTTTAGTCAGTGCCACTGCCTCCAAGCAGTGCCTCCACAGCAGGCTTCTATAATCTCTTGTAAACTTTCCCTTTCACTCTGGTACATACCCTTCTATCACATATGACTCCTGTAGGGGGCTACACCATCCACTCCACTTTGCCTGCACTCTCTTCTTCACCTCTCTAACACATTCTCCATTACTTTGTACACTTAGAGCCAAGTATTCAAACTTCTCCACTTTCATCATCTCAGGTCCTTGCAACTTGACCTTTCCGCTACCTTCCCTGTCATTGACACACATGTATTCAATTTACTCCTGCCAACTTTCATTCTCCTTCTTTTCAGTGCATAGTTCCATCTCTCAAGGCTCTCCTCAACCTTCTTCCTACTCAATGTCATCTGCAAACATCATATTCCATAGAGACTCCTGTCTAACCTCATCCATCAGCCTGTCATATCCATTGCAAACATGGAAGGACTTAGAGCTCACCCTTGACGCAGTCCCACTTCTACTTTATACCTACCCATCATTCCTACTGCACATTTCTGTTACACTATCCACATACATATCTTGCACCATCCTCGCATACTTCTCTGCCACTCCCGATTACCTCATACAATACCACAGTTAGTCTCTTGGCACCATATCCTAAGATTTTGCTAAATCCACAAACACACAATACAACTCCTCTATACTTCTCCATCAACATTCTCAAGACAAACATTGCATCTGTGGTGCACTTTGTTGGCATGAAACTATAATGCCGCTAACAAATCCTCACCTCTTTTCTCAACCTAGCTTCCACTATTCTTTCCCAGATCTTCATGCTGTGGCTGATCGACTTTATGCCCCTGTAGATGCTGCAGCTCTGCACATCATCCTTATTCTTAAAAATCAGGACCATTATTCTTCTTCTCCACTCCACCGGTATCTGCTCACAATCCAAGATTTTGTTAAACAATTTAGTTAAAAACTCCACTGCCTTTTCTCCTAAACATTTCAATGCCTCCACTGGTATGTTATCTGGGCCAAGTGCCTTCCACTCGTCATTCTCTTTATAGTTGCCTTCACTTCCTCCTTGCTAATCTGTGGCACTCCCCATCTCACTATCTTTACATCATCCAACCTTTTCGCTCTCTCATTTTCTTTATTCGTCAGTTCCTCAGAGGACTCTTTCCAACTTCTCAGTACACACTCCTCATTTGTCAGCACATTCCTTGTAACCTGCTGTATATCCTTCCCTGGTCTGTTTCTCTGTCTTGCCATTCAGGACAAGTCCTTTTCATCTTCCTTAGTGTCCAATATCTCATACAGCTTGCCTTAGCATCTTTTATTTAACCTTTGCCACTTCTCTCTTTGCCTTACACTGCATCTCCTTGTACTCCTGTTTACTTTCTTCATCTCTCTGGAGATCTCAGTTTTTTCACCAACCTCTTCCTTAAACTTTCCTCCACTTCCCCATTCCACCACGGAGTCTCTTTTTTTCTTCCTTCCTTGATGTAATCAAATGTAATTGTAAAGCAATTTACTAATAACCAGATTGAACCTTGTGGACTGCAAATTACCTCCACGTTATTTGGATCTCTGGGAACAAAAATGTACCTTGTGCATTATCTTCCTACTTCCTACAGTGCTGAGTGCCAAAAACACGGTTGGTTACCTGCAAGATTTCCCCTAAAAGGACAAACCAAGGAACCCTTTATGGTTCTCTGTTAATCTCTTGTCCTGTTCCTGGACAATATCTGCCTTCACTCTGGCAAAAAAGAGCTACAAAGGTTACAAATCACCACTTGATTGCTTCTTTTTCTTTGTAGAGCTCCAGAGGTTCTGAAGGATCTTGCTCCAGGCTCTCAGCCCCCATTCCTCCTTTATAATGGAGAAGTACGCACTGACACTAACAAGATTGAAGAGTTTCTGGAAGAGACTTTGGCACCCCCACAGTGAGTTTCACCTTGCACCATTAGGGAATGTGTTTATCTGTAATTTTAATTTACATTCCTAAGAATTGGTCTCGGACAAAATGTGGGTTATGCATTACAGGAAGGATATTGTCTGCAGAAATGAACATGTGGGTCTGTTTGTCATTCCAGATATCCTAAACTGTGCTGTCGCTATAAGGAGTCTAACAGTGCTGGTGATGATATCTTCCACAAGTTCTCTGCTTACATCAAAAACCCCAACCCTGGACTTAATGACAGTGAGAAATTGTTTTTTTCCCACCCCCGTGAGACAAGTGTGTGTGTGATGTGTATACAGACAAGTGCCAAATTAAAGAAACAATTTGAATATGTAAGTGTGGACAGTGTAACATATTGTACACTTTTTGGAATTAAGATCCTACCATGCTCCTCAGCATGTACAAAAATGCTGAGCAGTTAACCTCATTTAATTTTGGATCAGGATGGAAAGAGGAAAAGATCTTGACGCCTTTGAAAGAGGGTTCCTTACTGGGACAGGAGCTTGTCAGGAAGACTGCTCAACTAACTGAGTTTTTATTGGAACAATGACTAAAGTGACATCAGCAGCAGAAAAGCTTGGCATAGTCATGGTTTGGGACCACTTGGCCTCTTAGAGAAAAGGGTATCTTCCAGGATGATAATACCCCTGTCTACATGAAGGCTCACTGGATGGTTTAATGAGGATGTTAATAATCGCCATAATTCTCTGAAATATTCTGAAAATAATCAAAAGTAATCAAAACAGTCACCAGTTCTCTTCAAATGTAAGGGAATATGTTCAGGAAAAAGGATGTTCCAGGCTTCTATGCTAGAATCTATGCCAAGGCAGCTAGTGGCCCAAAACGTTACTAAAATTCTTAATACTGGTTTTTCCTTTGATGATCTGTATACATATTCATCTCTATTGTATGTATTTACAGTGCTGGAAAAGAAATTTCTGAAGAGTTTGATGAAGCTGGATCAGTACTTGCTCAGTCCTCTTCCATATGAGTTGGATAAGAACCCAAATATAACTCAGTCCACCCGAACCTACCTGGATGGAGACTCACTCACTCTCGCTGACTGCAACCTTCTGCCAAAGCTACATATTGTTAAGGTTCTAAGCATTATGTCTTTTATTATGTTTTTGCCATAATAGGGGCAAGTGTGGCTCGGTGTTTAATGGGGCAAAACTAGACTAGACTAAAAGAATGTTAAATAGAATCATTTTCACTAGTGCTCTCAGATTTTTAGACCCCACTGTATAATTTGGCATTGCATTTTATTTAAAGTAACTTGCCAATGAGAACACCTTTTTCCATCAAACCCCTGTTAGTTATGATAAAACCCTATATATAGCAGACTGCAGATTCAACCACTAACAAGTGATTTGTAAAAGGAATATATAAAAAATGTACCCCATTTTTATTTCCCATTCCCTCAGTGTGACTATGCATTGTTCTTCGTTGGCAGGGCTGTATTCAGTTTGACCAGTTTGTAGTATTTTATGACCAATTCACATGAAAGTTGCTATGGTTGTAGCCCCATAAGTCTGATAAGGAATAAATGGTCTGTGTCTGTGTCCCTAGGTATGTGTTGCCCTTGGTTGGCTCAAAGCACTTTTTGGGCAATAGCTTGAAAACTGTTTTGCAACAATGAACTTTTTATGGCAAGTTGGCCTCTAGGAGGTACATTACACTAACTACTTAAGATTCATTTGTAGAGTAGGGCCATGTAGTGAATAATAATCATCATCTTCATCTTCTTAAACCGCTTGGTCCAGCCAGTGTTGTGGTAGCGATTGAGAAAGCAGAGAAGTCCAGAAGGCCCCTTCCCCTGCAACTTCTACCAGCTCATTCTGGGGGAACCTGAGCTACTCCCAGGCCAATCCAGAGATATAAGCTCTCCAGTGGGTCCTGGGACAACACTGGGGAGTCCTCCCATTCCCAGGAGGCATCAGATGCCCTAACCACCTCAGCTGTCCTACCTCACCTCAGTCCTTCACCACTCAAGGGCACCCCTTTCCTGGATCTGGGCCTTCCCATGGTGGAAGTGCTTGTGTGGTCTAGGGATCTTCAGACCTAGGTTGTCTGGAGAAGTACGCTCTGGAAGGTGCTCCCTAGACCCAGACTAACATGATCTAAGAATCCCTATGAACATTGGACACATGATGGATATTGTGTACCCTCACCAGGAGAGGGTTACTGGGACCTACGCTTGGAGCCAGGCCTGGGGGTTGTGTTCTTTGGTGAGCACCGGGTAGTGCAGGTAGCCCACATAACCTGGCTGGGCTCAGCCCAAAAAGGAAATGGGGGGGGGCAATGGGGGCTACCATCTACAATGTCCAATGTGGGGGACTGGTGCTGTGCCTTATAATTAATGGGACAATGGCAGGAAGGTCCTTGGCAACATGGACCCCTGCAGCAGAAACTGGTTCCTAGTGTCTAATGTTCAAAGCAAAAACCTGGCAGTTCACTAGCCAATATCTTGTGATTTAAAAGTTTGATTTTAACAAAGTTTCACACCCCGCATCACTACCATATTCTTTAGATACACGCCAACTTTTGTGATATTTTTTTTATTTGTAAATTAAGATATAATTTAAAATATTCACACCCTGCATCACTACCACGTTTTTAAGATACACAACATATAAGGCACTGCAACTGACACATTTCAATATCTCAAGAACTGCTTGAGCAACAATTTTGAAATTTGGTATTCTTATTTCATTTCGTTCTTGCACTTTCACTTTATGTGGCAGTCATATTATGCACTGCTATTTGGTTTGTCTAGTTGTTAAACAAGTTACCCTCATGCACTGATGTAAACAAGGCCATATGCATATGTATGCTGTAAAGACAATCTATTTTATCGGCCTGTTTGTGTATACTGACTAGTAATGTTGTATATAGTCACACTGTGCTCACTACATCTGACAGGACTACACCCTTCTCGTATGGAAGCTGTTTTTGGATTACGCTTGTTAATGCATTGGTTACTTGCTCTCTCTCTTCTCAGGTTGTATGTAGGAAATACCGTGATTTTGGGATCCCTGCAGCCCTCACAGGTCTGACTAAGTACCTGGAGAAAGCCTACCAGCAGGACGAGTTCCGCTACACATGCCCCAATGATGCAGAGATCCTGCTCGCCTACCACTCAGTGGCCAAATATCTCAACAAGTAAATCGAGTGTAGCAAGGGACGGGTGGGGCTTGGGAATGGCGTGCCTGAATCATATGTCTTGTGAATTAAATTCCATGTTAGAGGTTTCAAATCACCTGTGGTTTTATAGGTGGAGGTTCTTTTTTGTACAAATGAGACATTATGTATATTGTATTTGCTGCCTTTCATATGCTGTTTCATATTCACATGTCAGTACATTTATTATTATTCCTTTTGGTGCTGCTGTATTCTCTGTGTATATGGAATCATTTGTCTGTGTAAAATTTCAGCTGAAAACAATAATGGTATCTATTTGAGGTTTCTATTGCTTACTGGTGATTGTATAATGGTGCGTAAACGTTACTAATGGTACGTTTATGGGTTATCACAGTGGAAATGGTCCTGATGGTTTAAGTGGTGACGAGTGTGTCGTTCTAGATGAGTTTGACGGTCCTTGATGAACTAGGTGCCCAGGATTATGATGGTCTTTGTGATGAGCTCGCAGTAGTAAGCTATTGCTTAAAGGACATTTAATGTACCTAATCAACCTTGCTTCAGTTATTCTAAACTGTTATATCAGTTGGATATCATTACAGGACTTGCACACCATTAGGACACTACAATTAAATTAATCGGGCGACGCGGCAGCGAGTGTTGCTGCCCGACAGGGTCCCCGGTTCGATTTT
Organism: Scorpiodoras heckelii; assembly: GCA_028566435.1. Lineage (NCBI taxonomy): Eukaryota > Metazoa > Chordata > Actinopteri > Siluriformes > Doradidae > Scorpiodoras > Scorpiodoras heckelii. The sequence continues at coordinate 3,312,206 of JAOVVH010000026.1, read as the reverse complement.
ACTGTTCGCCCCGTGTTTCCTCAAGGTTCACTGGTTTTCTCCTAATGTCCAAAAACTCGCCAGTACATGGATCGGCTATGCCAAACCATCCAACAGGCGACGTACAGCCAACCAAGGCGTCGAGTGTTCCCACATGTGGTACCAGGATCGGCTTCGGATCCACCGCCACCTTCACAACTCGACGTCGATCTGTTACTGAAGACGAACAAAATCACTGACACTGCAGTAAATCCGAGATCTGTAACTGAATCACGAATGAAGACCAAGTGATCCGGTGGGGGGAAAAAGTTTAACGGAAACTATTAGGGCAATTTCTATGAATATGTATATGTATGTGTTTTATACTGTTTCCTTTTCCTTCTTGGTTTCTTTAATAGCATTGCACATGCCCGGTCAATTCTGCGTAAGAGAGATAAAAGCACTGACATGACTTCGAGAATAAATAAAATGTGAATTGTAAGTTTTGTGTCACTTTAACTTGTACACCTTTACTTGCACCTGCTTGCACTGTACCCCTCAGAGTTACAGTAAGTAGGCTTTGCTCCTATGAGAGCTGAAAATATGGTGGCCACTGTGTGATAAAAAGAAAACAAGAACAAAAACTAGGGATTATAAAGTTGCAGAAATGTATTGAATATACTTTTATTTCGTCTCAGTGTGACTCTGGGCTTTTTACAAATAACTTTTTAAGCCCTCTCCCCGCCTCCTCCCCCACTATGGTAGTAGGGTGGGCATTGGTTGACAAGAAGCTAGCACAGTCGGGAAAACATGCCCCCGTTGACAAAGCGCTAGTTAACATCATCGTCTCTGATTGGCTTATTCAGACTGGAACAGCCAATGGTGATAGAGAATACTGTGATGCGTCTGACAGCTGAAGTAAACAGCCGTGGAGGGAACATACAGTAGAAGTGAGTCGTGAATGTAGCTTAGAAGTTTACAATGCAGTGAAGCTTTGCAACAAGTTAGGATAGTAATTACGCTACGTCTTTGCATTGGTAAGTATAATCTCTGACGTTTTTTTTTTTTTAATCGCAGTATATATACGAAGAGCTGCAGTGTTGATCCGGGTAGTTAGCTAATCTAACGTTAAGGTTTTATTGATCTGATAGAGCTGATACACAGCATAGAGTTGTTTTTGTATGCTGTGAATTGTGAATAAGGCAGATGTGTGAACAGTTAAGCTTGCTGTAACACGAATAGGACTTTCCTCTGCATGTTTGGGTTGTCAGCTGTGTAATCTTGTAACCTTAGGTTAGTAATTAAAGCTCGTGTGTATTAGGGGTAACTAATAATGAAGCGATGCTGGACATGACATGTGTGTTGTATAAACTTATCCCATTGCCTAGGATGAACTTCGCAAATTGTCCTGCTTTTCCATGGTTGTAGAAATGGATGTCTACGAGGACGAAACATGTACATCAGTAAGTAGACTTTTAAACTCGTGTAATCAAAGTTACAGCTTTTAGCTCAGCTTTCCAGAATGCTGGTTTGTGATTGGACCTGTCTCCTGTCAGTCATTTAATAGACGCTCTCTATTGGGCCACTCATGAGTATGGAGGCGGGGTTTCTGGAACATGGGTGGGGAATCATTCACGTCACACCTACCAAACTGTCAGAGACATAATCTCATGATCTAATTATTCAGATATAATATGTTCAGTAATAACTTGGCTGATTATTAGACTTGTCCAAGCTCTACAAAAGCAGCGCATGGTACCGACGTTCTAAAAAGTCAAATACAGACGTCAGATAAACTCTGGAAAGGGTTACAAAGCCATAGGCTCTGGGACTCTGCGGTGAGAGCCGTGATCTACGATCTCGGACAAACTGGAGCAGTGGTGAACCTTCCCAGGTCTACCGAATTTTCGCCAGGAGCGCACCAGCAACTCGTTCAGGATGGACGTCTAAAGATCCGCAGGATTCACTTGCGTCTGTTACGGTCATCGTAGACGATTCAACGATGAGAAAGACACGGGGCGGAAAATGGCATCCATGGGAGAGTTGCAAGGCGAAAAACACTGCCGCCGAAAAGGAACACAAAGGCTCGTCTCACATTTGCCAAAAAAACATCTAGATGAGACTCAAGATTTGGGGTTAATATTCGGAGTCAAAGGTGGAACATTTATTAAGACACGGGTCCCGTTACGGCGGGCGTATATTAACACTGCGTTCCACCATACGAACATCATACCTAAAGTCTAACATGGTGGTGGTAGTGTGTTGCTCTGGGGCTGTTTTGCTTCTGCAGGACCTGGATGACTTGTCTTAACTGATGGAACCATGAATTCTGCTTCCTATTAGAAGATCCTGGAGGAGAATGTCCACCTGTCAGTTTGTGACCTAAAGCTCAAGTCTACTGCTGAATTTCTCAGAAGAAACAAAATGAAGATTTTGGACAGGCTGAGACAAAGTCCTAACTTGAATCCTACTGAGATGCTGTGGTAAGACCTAAAACGGGAAGTTCATGCTCAAGAAACCTACAATGCAGCCGAATTAAGACAATTCTGCAAAGAACAGTGGGCCAAAATTCCTCCACAGTGATGTAAAAGACAAGAAATTATTAGGTTTAGGGGGCAATTACTTTTTCACATAGGTGATAAAGGTTTTGAATACAAGTTCTTTATCTTCAATAAACAGAAAGATCATTTAATGCATTTTGTGTTTACTTGTCTTTATATTATATGAAAATTAGTTTGATGATCCAAACATTTAAATGTGACAAATTAGCAAAAATAGAAGAAATCGGGAAGGGGCAAATACTTTTTCACAGCATTGCAGGTTAGAGCCGATGTGTTTCATTCACTGAGAAGCCGCTTAGGATTGAGGAAGGCGGCAAATACAGGGCAGTCCTAGAAGAAACGTTCCACTTGAGACTGTATCAGATGTTCAGCTTTGAGTAGGAAAATGATCTTTAGCGTCCAGCCTAAGCAAGATCCTGAGTGTGTAAGACCTCACTTAAAGAAGCAGCAGAAGAAAAAGCCTTTATTTGTTACATAAACATTACAGCGCAGCACATATCAGCCCAAGAATTTATTTTCTTCGCATGCCAGAGCTTGTTAGGAAGCTGGAGTCAGAGCCAGGGTCCACCATGATGCAGTGCCCCTGGAGCAGAGAGGGTTGCTCACCGGCCCAACAGTGGCAGCTTGGCAGTGCTTCTGGGCCAACTTTCTGATTAGTAACCCAGATACTTAACCTTTGAGCCGCGACCTCATAAAATGGCTCATTGGATATCTGTGCATGTAACAAATGTAAGAAGCTGCCCCTCTTGGGAGCGGGTGCTGAGTTCCCAGCCAGCCGCCTCCCACCCCCCAGGGAAGTCAGGAAGGAAACTGCCTGAGGCAAACAGTCGCTGGTTCAAGGAAGATTACTTTCCTCAAAGGCAATTTTGTTTATCTTCAAAGATGCCTCCAGTGCTTTGTAATGGGAAAGAATACAACCAGATTGCACTGCTGTGGGATTCTGTCTGGATAAAGAGCCATTTTGAAATATAGGACAACAAAGTTTTGACTGCAGCAAAGTGCTAAAGTAATGAAATGTCCATATTCAACTAAACAAGGTCTGCACATTGAGGTTACTTCAAATTTGCTTTATCAAAATTCCGAGAGTTTTGTAAGTGACCAGATGATGTTCCCCTTTTGCTGCCATAACACCCCTGACCCGTCGAGGCATGGACCTCACTAGACCTCTGAAGGTGTGCTGTGGTATCTGGCACCAAGACGTTAGCAGCAGATCCTTTAAGCCCTGTAATTTGCAACTTGGGGCCTCCATAGGTCAGACTTGTTTGTCCAGCACATCCCACAGATACTCGATTGGATTGAGATTTGGGGAATTTGGAATCCAACACCTCAAATTCGTTGTTGTGTTCCTCAAACCATCAGGGAATACCGTTTCCACGAAAGGGTGTACATGGTCTGCAGCAATATTTAGGTAGGTGATACGTGTCAAAATAACATCCACATGGATGGCAGGACCCAAGGCTTCCCAGCAGAACGTTGCCCAAAGCATCACACTGCCTCCGCCGGCTTGCCTTCTTCCCCAAATGCGTCCTGGTGCCAGGTGTTCCCCAGGTAAGCCACGCACACGCTCCCGGCCATCCAAGTGATGTGAAAGAAAACGTGATTCATCAGACCAGGCCACCTTTTTCCATTGCTCCGTGGTCCAGTTCTGATGCTCACACGCCCATTGTTGGCGCTTTTGGCAGTGGACAGGGGTCAGCATGGGCACTCTGACTGGTGTGCAGCTATGCAGCACCATACACATCAACCTGCGATGCACTGTGTATTCTGACACCTTTCTATCAGATCCAGCATTAGCTTCTTAAGCAATCAGAGCTACTGTAGCTTGTCTGTTGGATCGGATCACACGGGGCAGCCTTTGACCCCCACGTGCGTCAGTGAGCCATGGCCACCCGTGACCCTGTCTCCGGTTCACCACTGTACCTTTCATGGACCACTTTTGATAGATACTGACTACTGCAGACTCGGAACACCCCACAAGAACTGCAGTTTTGGAGATGCTCTGACCAAGTCGTCTAGCCATAACGATTTCTCCCTTGTCAAACTCGCGCAAACCCTTACGCTTGCCCATTTTTCCTGCTTCGAACACCTCAACTTTGAGAGCAAAATGTTCACTTGCTGCCTAATATATCCCACCCACTAACAGGTGCCATGATGAAGAGATAATCGGTGATATTCACGGCACCTCTCAGTGGTCATAATGTTATGGCTGATTGGTGTGTTTTATGCCTACTAAAAACATAGTGATAATTTTCTCCTTTTTTTCCCATATTTGCTAATTTGTCACGTTTAAATGTTTCAGAGTAAACACAATATGCAAGATTTATTCAAAACCTATATCACCCATGTGAAAAAGTAATTGCCCGCCTAAACCTAATAACTTCTTGTGCTACCCTTATCAGGAACATCTGCAAATATTTGAGATAACTTGTGATGAGTATTTTATATCGCTGTGGAGGAATTTTGTCCAACTGTTCGTTGCAGGATTGTTTTCATTGAGCTATATTGGAGGGTTTATGACCATGAACTACTTGTTTAAGGTCTTGCCACAGCATCTCAATGGGATTCAAGTCGGGACTTTTTCTTGGCCACTCCAAAACCTTAACTTTGTTTCTTCTGAGCCATTCAGTGGTGGACTTGCTTGTGTACTTCGCATCATTGTCCTGCTGTACAACCCAACTTATGCTTTAGGTCACAAACTGACAGGAGGACATTCTCCTTCAGGATTTTCTGATAGAAAGCAGAATTCATCGTTCCATCAGTTATGAGAATTCATCTGTGTCCTACAGAAGCAAAGCAGCCCCAGAACATCACACTACCACCACCATGTTTAACTGCTGGTATGATGTTCTTATGCGGTGTTAGCTTTACACCAGATGTGTGCATTCACCTTAACTGAGGCAAGTGAGACCTGCAGATCCTTAGATGTTCATCTCTGTTATTTTGTGACCTCATGGATGAGTTGTTGATGCGCTCTTGGTGACATTTTGTAGGCTGGCCACTCCTGTGCAGGTTCACCACTATTCCAAGTTTTCTCCATTTGTGGATAACGGCTCTCACTGTGGTTTGCTGGAGTCTCAGAGCCTTAGCAATGGCTTTGTAACCCTCTCCAGACTGCTAGACTTCAGTTACTTTGTTTTCCATCTGTATTATCTGTAAGATCTCTTTAGATCATGTGCTGCTTATGAGACCTTCTAGCCTGCTTCACATTGCCACACAGGTTCTATTTAAGTGATGTTTAGATTAAACAGGCCTGGCAGTAGTCACGCCTGGGTGTGGCTAGTGAAACTGAACCCAGTAATGATTTACATTTGGTTAACTGGTTGATTTAGTAGCTTAGGGGGCAGTCAGTTTTTCACATAGGGCCAGGGAGGGCTGAACAGCATTTTCTTTTCCTCATTCATTCATCATTTTCATCATCATTTAAAAGCAGCATTGTACGTTTACTTGGGTTGTGTTTGTCTAATCTTATAAGCAGTTTGATCATCTGAAAAATTTATATAGTTTTTCACAGCAATATATGTTTTGTTCGTCCGTCGTGTATGACCAGATAGAACCTTATAATGCGGAGATCATGAATTAGGACATAATTCCTATGTGCATGTTGTGTTTTCTTCAGGTTTTGGCAGCTGGAAGTGACATTCGTGCCCGTGTGCAACAGTTTGTGGAGGAGCGGATGCAGAACACTATGGTACTTCACACAGAGAGTCCCCTTTTAAAATAAGTCATAAGGCCCTACACTAACATGCATTATTCTCATTCAGCATGTGCCACTTTAACTAGATTATTTCTTATCTGAATTGATTCTCTGTGTTGCAGTTGACAGGCATGTTGATAGGGGCCGTGGTGGCAGTGTGCCTCATAGGCGTCTCTGTGCTGTTCCTCTACCGGAGATACAAGTTAGCGAGTAAGATTAAATCTTCCTTACGTCGATCCTTACAGCAGTTTCTGATTTTTATCCTTTGCTGCTTTGCAGTTATGACCTGAGTGGGGTTCATAATATACTGTGTACAGTACCAGTCAAAAGTTTGAACACACCTTCTCATTCAATGTTTTTCTTTTTTTTCCTTCATTGTAAATGAATACTGAAGTCATCCAGACTATGAAGGAACGCATAAGGAATCATGTAGTAAACTTAAAAGTGTTAAACAAACCAAAATATATTTTTAGATGTTAGATTCTTCAAAGTAGCACCTTTTGCTTTGATTACAGCTTTACACACTCTTGGCGTTCTCTCAATC
>JAOVVH010000026.1:3282893-3293058 GCA_028566435.1 Scorpiodoras heckelii | reverse complement strand
AGTGTGTGTGTCCTACGATGGATTGGCGCCCTGTCTAGGGTTGCTCCCGCCTTGCTCTCTCGTGACCCTGGAAACTGGAAAAAGATTTATATAATGAATGATAATGAATGAATTAATGATTTGGTCTACCAAGACCTAACCCTTTCAGGAGAAGGGGTTGTCTGATGTCCATCAGCTTGGGGGGTGTGGCTTTGGTCTTGTCTATTTATTTTAGATTTCCTGGTTTGTTTTTTTTGTTTGTTTATTTGTTTGTTTGTTTGTACTGATGATGTAAATAACAAGGACACAGTGTCATTTGATGTGACGCACAACAGCACCCCCTTGTGGAGAAATTCTGGGTGCTGTGAGTGAGTGAGTGAGTGAGTGAGTGAGTGAGTGAGTTACAAGCCAGGTTCATGAGGTGCTTCAAATCTAAAAACCTTGATGTATATATCCCCCCCCCCCAGTGTGCACGAGTACAGGTTGTCGAGTTGGCTGGGCCAGCAAGAGGATATACATCGTATCGTCCTGTACCAGACTGACGGCTCTCTCACACCCTGGACCCAACGCTGCATCCGCCAGGCTGACTGCATCATCATCGTTGGACTTGGGGAGCAGGACCCAGCTGTGGGGGAGGTACATCTTTACAGATATATTTAACAGAGAGCATGCTGTCCATGCTCTTCATCCTGCACCTGTGAGAAAATTCCAACCCAAAGTGCTTACTGTTTGCTTTCTCTCTTTTTTTTTGCCTACTTTGGATCCATGTCTGTGATTTTACAAGCAGAATCTTCCCCCTTGTCTTAAAATTAAATATGTAGTTGCCGTAGATTATAGCGGGTCTCTCTTATTGACTTCACTGGGTTTGAAATTAAATTTTCACTGAATAAATTTGCTGTTATAATAAAATGTGCAGCCAGTGTTAATCTGTTTGCATAAACCACAGTAATCACGGTTGTAGTCTTCTACAAAATTATTATATCAAGAATAGAAACCTGCTATATTGTTTGAATAGAGCTTTAGACACAGAATCAATATGGGGCATGTGTCTGGGTGCACCGTTCTTGCCACCTGGTTGTTTTATTTATTATACCACAGCAGTTGCGGTTTGTAATTTATTAATGATGCCGTCATTTTGATCACCTCTTTAGTGAGGTTAATGAGACAACAGAAAAATGCAGCTTGTCTTGTCACCAAGAAACCGGAAAGCACAAGGAGCTTATTGTCCTGAATGCTTTCCTGTTGTGGACTTTTACACAGCACTGATACTGAAGACTCCTGAAATAAAAATATTCCTCAGTGTTAACACATGACATGTGACACCAGCCAGCTGCATCTTCATCGCAGGGCAGCACAACACACTCGGACAGACATGCTATCAAATCTGTTCCACATACATGGGCACAGAGAAGCCCATGATTGGCTAGTTTCACTGTGATTGACAAGGGAGACACAATATGCCATCCCTCCCACCTAGAGAGCATACTCAGCATAATCTCAGTGTCATCAGTGGGGATGTTAGGGTCAAAGTATCACTTCACACCTCTCAGAATTCAGATGGTTCACAAAACCCTCAAAGTGGTTTTGTTGAACCTTGAATGCAGTGAAAGGAGCATGTAATAATTAAGCTAGTGGTCCGTGGAGGTAGTGATTTGGAAAGGAAAACAACACAGGCCTGAAGCATAAATCAATATTTAGACACAGACATTAAACCACTGTTGCAATTTTGCTGTCTTTGAACTTAGTTGGCTGGCACTATGGTGCAAAGGGTACCATTGTCTCCTCACAGCAAGGAGGACCAGGGTTCAATTCCATACCTGGGTGGACAGGATCTTCCTGTGAGGAGTTTGCATGTTCTCCCCGTGTCTGTCCGGGTTTCCTCTGGCAGCTCTGGTTTCCTCCCACAGTCCAAAGACAGTGCAGTCAGGCGAACTGAAGATACCAAATTGCCCCTTGGTGTGAATACGTCTACCCTGCGAATGACTGGCAACCTGTCCAGGGTGTTTCCTTGTTTTCAGTCACGCAGCACCTCCGTGAACCAGGAGTAGAAAAAGTGGCTTAAATACAGTAATAAGTAAGAGATAGAGAGAAAACGTAGTTTGGGAGGAGCTGCACAGAGTACATCCTTACTCTGTTTTTTGGTATGACTTAAATACTTTTTGAAATGTAATGCAGCACAGCGGTCCCTAGACACAAAAGACGGTCTATCTAAACCGTGGAATTCCTATCGATCACATTCTTCCCATGTTTTTTTAGCTGGAGCGGATGCTGGAAGGAAGTGCAGTGAGGGCTCAGAAGCAGCTGGTTTTGCTGCACCGGGAGGACGGGCCTCCACCCACAGGAACCGCCGAGTGGCTCAACATGCGCAGCTGGATCTCCAGACACCTGCATCTCTCCTGCCCCCGTAGGGTCTTCTCTAAGAGGAGCCTGCCTAAATTGGTAACAAACAAACAAACAAATAAACAGAGCCAGTTGTAAAGCTGCTTGCTGCAGTCAGGTTGACTTACGCCAGACGCTGTCTAGACTGTTTACTAAAGCTTTGTCAGTGTAAACAGTATTAAAGCATCACTCAAATCACTGGTAACCATCCTGTTTTATGTTTAAGTAGCATTCAGATTGATGTTTGATCGTCTTCTGTGTTTGTCCTTAGAGAGAGATGTACCAGCGTGTGTTCCAGAAGCCTGCGGACCGCCACTCCGATTTCTCCCGTCTGGCACGAGTCCTGACTGGCAACGCCATCGCTTTGATACTGGGGGGTGGAGGAGCCAGGTATTCACCCTTCAGAGTCACATTCTACTTGTAATTTAATTAAAAGTAGATTTTACGAATATGTACAATATACGGTAATCTAAAAACAGAAATATACAGTATTCTTGAGAATAAGCTTTCTATAAAATCTCTCATTTGTCTCTCTTTATCATGTGGTTGCTTTAATCCAAAAGAGACCCTGGGCGTGATGCGGTGCACAATCTGGCTGAGCTAAAACTAGAACGATGTTTTGTTTACTTTTTGTTTTTCCTTTGCATTTGATAGCCATCATATATAATAAAGTTGCAAACAGCTAGAAGTGACAGCAATGTTATTAATGTAACGTGTTTGCAACAGTAGAGGATTACACAGCCATAGGGTTTTCAGTGGAGTCGTGTCCCACGCACAGAGAAACAGAGATTGCTGTAGTTTGATTTAGGGATCCATAGGGAATGGGTTGAGAAATTTTTTGGGGGGTTGCAGTCAGACAAACAAAAAAAAAAAAAAACGAAGATTGACCGTAATAGACGGAAACGCATTGTAATCTGTATTTCGCACCACCGACTTGTCTAATCATACAACTCAGTGAGACTATAATAAGCCTGTAATTATCGCACCTATTTAGTCTGAGTAAAGAGTCCAGCACTTGTATTAAACCTGATCATTAACGTATTCAAATCAGAACGCAACCCTTAAATGCTCTTGATGTACCTCTCTGATAGCATTTCTGTCTAAACGTATCTTTTAAGAGCACTGCCTCAAAGCCTCCCTTTCATTTCGCCTCGGTTACATTTTGACCCTTCTGCTCGTTTTCAAGCGCTCCTTTCCTTTCTTCCTCTCCCGTAAGTCACTGCTCTGACAGTTTCTTTGTCTATCCTGTCTTTCTTTGCATTATGCAGGAGGTGCTTAAAGGTTGGTTTGCTACTCTCTTCCTTTTCTCCCTCTCTGGATCACCTGTTAGTAGCGTTTATGCGGTGTAAATGTTATTCAGTTATTCAGCTCATGCCCCGACGTGTTCAGCTGTGAGCTGAGGTGTTTTTTTAATAGATAAGGCGATGCACTCTGAACCTGCAAGACCCTGATAATCAGAAAGAGATTAGAACAGTTTAATTATAATCAAGCATGTATAACATCTCTGGAGGTAAGGGTTGTTGGGAAAACGATGCATGCTGAGAATCTTCTCCTTCTGTTAGGGGCTGCTCTCAGGTGGGTGTCTTGCGAGCGCTTCACGAGGCTGGGATCCCTGTAGACCTGGTGGGAGGCACCTCCATCGGTTCCATGATGGGAGCCCTGTACGCCGAGGAGCGCAGCTACAGCAGGATGAGGATCCGAGCCAGGGAGTGGGCTATGGTCGGTGTGAATTTATATAACGCATAAACACTACATCCTACACTATAACTTTTGGACCAGTTGGCAGTTAAAAAACATTGATACTAATGAAACGATACAATTAAAAAGATTAATTGCAAGTTAAGGTGTAAAGACTTTGAATAACCTGCATGATGACTTGCCTGTTCACAAATCCACATCCAGGTCAGTGCTTTAACGCGCCTCTGATAAGCAAATGTGCCTTAGGACTAATGAGCTGATAAAGAACTTTTTTTTTTTTACAGTTTTTGTTGGCACTAAATATCAATAGCTATATTATACAAGATTCCAATGCATATTGTTGATACTAACATTGATTTTCATGAATTAACTACAATTTAGCGTGTAAGTAGAGAAGACTGGAGATGAGACTGGAGAGATCAGAGCTTCCCAGCTATGGAGGACAGGATACACGTAGCACCAACTGTAGTCCCGAGCTGTTGAACAGATAGCTCCATATGCCTCACATGTGGCGTGACGTATGAGACAAGGAGAATAAAGAGAAAGATGGCTTTATTACAATGATATTGGAAGGTCTAAGCATGCTATGTAAGGTCTAGGTATGTCCACAAGAAGGTATCCAGAAGATTCTAACCACCATTTGGGGTGAAATTTTTGTTGACAGAAGATAGTGTACACGTTAGGGGTTGGGCATACGTTTTAAGTTTAACTTAAGACTGACTGTGTGTTCATTTATTAATGCTAGGTCGCGATTTTCACCACTATTAGACTAAAAAAATGTGGCCCCTTTGCTCAGCTTCACTGACTTTGAGAATATGTGTTTATGCACTGCCTTTTCTTTTTACTTTGTCCATTTAAAGGAAATGACCTCGGTTTTCAAAAGAATTTTGGATCTAACCTACCCCATCACCTCCATGTTCTCTGGAGCCTCTTTTAACTCCAGCATCAATGGTGTCTTCAAAAATAAGCAGATCGAGGTAGGAGGGCACGCGTACTGCTCACTGATGTTTATAGACAAATGCTTTGTATTAACCTCACTAATTTATCTCTCTATCCTGTTTGATTCTCTGCAGGATCTGTGGATCCCTTACTTCAACATCACCACCGACATCACCGCTTCTGCCATGAGAGTGCACACTGATGGTTGGTTAGAATTCTGCTGGCTCGTTTTCACCCTTGCCACCCATGCTGTTTTTATTGAATGACCTAACATGAACCCCCCCCCCCCCTTTCTCCCTCCCACCCTGTGGCAGGCTCTCTGTGGAGGTATGTTCGTGCGAGCATGTCTTTGTCTGGTTACCTCCCTCCTCTGTGTGACCCCAAAGACGGACACCTTTTAATGGATGGAGGTTATATCAACAATCTGCCAGGTTTGTGTCTCCCAGTCCCATATACTGGAAGCTGTTAATGGTTTGATGTGGTACACTATATCGCAGCATTTTCACGTTGGAGATGTGACATGCCCAAACTTACAAATGGAGGTTTTGCTTCGGATCGTGTAAGGGCACTATTGATTTATTTCTGGGTCGTGTTAAATGTCAGTGACACCATGTTTCATGGTTTAGTCTTTATTTAATTCGAGCTCAACTAAAACGTGTCCTCGGCTTCAGTCTTGCCCTCGGTGTTGTGCGCGTTATTGATTTTCTTTTTTTTTCTTATTGTTGTTCCTGTGTTTTAGCGGATGTGGCGCGGTCCATGGGCGCTAAAGTCGTGATAGCCATTGACGTGGGCAGCCAAGATGAAACCAATCTCACCAACTACGGAGATGCCCTATCTGGCTGGTGGCTGCTATGGAAACGGCTCAACCCTCTGGCAGAGAAAGTCAAGGTAAGAGGGAATTGCATTTCAGCAATGTGTAAAATAAAATTGAAGTGACCTCTCCAAACACTCATTTCATGGGGTTTTGCCTTTTGTTGTGCGTGTTTAGGTGTTGAACATGGCTGAGATCCAGACCCGGCTAGCATACGTGTGCTGTGTGAGGCAGCTGGAATCTGTCAAGAGCAGTGATTATTGTGAATATATCAGACCTCCGATCAACAGATACCGCACTCTGGAGTTCGGCAAGTTTGATGAAATTGCAGTGAGTGCCTTTCTGTGTGTGTGTTTTAGTTTTCCTTTCTATCCAGTCACATACGTTATTTTTTTAAAAATTTATTTTAGCCCCTTGGACTATTTTTCTTGTAGTTATAATTAAGGATGCATTGCTACTGTCGATCTTTCAGTATGTCTAGATGTTTTTTTGGCGCTGATGGTCAAATCAGTAACCTACTTAGCATTAACCATCAACCATGAAGGACATCACTGGTTTCCCGGGTTTAAATAGTAGCCATGAAAAGCACGTGTGTGGTAAAGCACTTTGGCTGCTAGGCTTTTTCTTCAGACGGTAGTGAGTTGATTTTAAATTATGTATTTGCCTTGGATGAAGTAGTGGAGAAGAGCAGGTTTTGTTTCAGTTTTGTACAGTATTTTTTTTTTTCTTTCAATGCATCAGATTTTATTTTCAGTGTCTCTTAGCGTTCGCTGGTGTTTGCCGCAGCTTTTGTTGCTGCCGTGTGTTCCTAGGAATGCATTTTTACGTTTGAGATGATTTTAACAGGTTACTTAGATTGGAAAAGGTCATGCATAGTGACTGCTTTGTGCCATGTCCTTATTAGTGCATCAGAGCAGTATGAGTATGGGCAAATAAGCACAGTATTATGCATAGGCTGATATGCAATACATACAGGAGGGCCTGTTCTGTCTGATCTGCTCTCACTGTGTTGACAGGAGGTGGGCTACCAGCACGGGAAGACCGTGTTTGACGTGTGGTGCAGGAGCGGAGTGGTGGAGAACATGCTGAAGGACAGGCGCCAAGAGGAGTTCCACAACACCCACAGAAACAACGTGAGTAACTGATCATAGCTACGTGTACACTATTTATTTCAACCTCATCTTCCATTCTCGCATGGAAACAAAACGTTATTCGCTTCATAAAAATTCTCACATCTGCTCACTGGATGGTGACTACTGAGGCTACTGAGATCAGGCGCGGTAAGGCACGAGACTCATCTGTCACTTCTCATCTGCCACAGCTGTACCGTGAAGGCAAAATATGCTGTCTTCTGTGACAGCAGGCACCACTATACAAAATCAATATGACATTTTCTTTAAAACAAACAAAAAAAAAATCTAAGTGCTAGTTACAGGTGACACATGTGATCAGAAAATAGTGAGTTTAAATCCCACCATTGCAAATCTGTCACTGTTGGGCCTGTAAACAAGGCCATTAACCCTTCAACTGTTCAGCTGTATGTTGTCTGTAAAAATGTAAAACATTTACTGTTCTTGCTTAATTCAGCAGTGTGAAACATAGGGGAAGGCTCGGAATAGACATCACTTACACTTAGCTTATGTTCTGTGTCAGGTGTGAATGCTCAATAGATTTGATTCAGAGGTTGGATCAAAACATCCATTTGGTCTTTCTTTCAGATGGTGACTTGTCCAAACGCCTCGTTCACTGACCTGGCCGAGATCGTCTCCCGCATTGAGCCCGTCAAACAAGCACTTATGGATGGTACGTAGGAGAGAGAGACGGGGAGAATGTAGAAAAACCGCTCAGCGAATTGATCTCTGCCGAAGGAAGGATGGGATATGAAATTTGATTTCTCTCTTTCCGTCTCAGAGGAGTCAGACTATCACACCGATTATGAGGAGGAGCTGGTGGGAAGTGCCCTGTCCGACATGGAGCCCACCACCTACGGCAGTGAGCACACGGAGGAGGAGCTGACTGCTGATACGGTGCGTATACACAACCAGATCTCCTTGTTTTTTTATATACGCAATTACTTGCGTTGGAGTAAGCATGCTGTTGCCTGTAAGGACCGGTGGTCATATGACAACAGATAGTTCTTAAAATAGGCTACAATAGAGCTGTGTGAGCATATTTCTCTGTTGTTCATTCATTCATTTATTCTCTAAGCCGCTTATCGAACTACAGGGTTGTTTGGAGGGTGCTGGAATGCAGGTCGGCAGTTTCGCAGGGCAGACTCATGTACAGACACATTGACACACTCTCACACCTAGGGCCAATTTAGTATCTCCAGGTCACCTGACTGCATGCCTTTGGACTGTGGAGGAAACCGGTGTTCCCAGAGGAAACCCACACGGACATGCCTCAGCCTGGGAATCAAACGCTGTGAGGCGACAGCAGTACCCACTGAAACACACTTCCTACATGAGTATTTTCACTTAATGTAAGAAAGATACTTGCGGTCAAATTAACGTTTTAACGAACATTTTAACACATTAAAGAATTAATCGCGATTAAAAAAAATTAACGCCACTAAGAATTTTAACGCAGATTAAACATTAGTTACATTACGCGGTGCCATGAGTGAACACGGTGCTGAATGTTGGGATCTCCTAGCTCATTAGCTATCATAAACATTGGTAAAGATCGAAAGGAACAATGGAGAACGAAGACGTCGTAGCCGTTTTTGGGTTGCTATTTTTTTATGGTACGTCAGTTTAATGAGCGACGGAGGCGACAAAGGCGACGGATCCGCATAACACATACGCAAACTCCTTCCCTTTCTTCTGAGGTAAAATCGAATCAGCCAATCATGTAGCAACAGTACAACAGAACTTCCAGCGAAGTGATGTACCCATGTTCCCTCGCTCCCTACACACTGTGCAGTTCCCTTTAAATAAAAAAAATGCAAACACATCAATCATCTTTAATATTTCACTTTTATCAAATAAAGTAAAGTGAATAATGAGGAAACATTCAAAAGTCGTTTCTCTTAAAATTGACCAGAGATAAAAGGCAACAACATTTTCAACGGTCCTACGATGACGACAAATCGAATATGCATTAAAACCGCGATTAATGCGCGATTAAAAAAATTTATTGCTTGACAGCTCTAGGTATTTTAGTTCCGTATCAGCTTTTAAATTATATATAGAAAACTCGCCTTTTATTTATATGCCCACTTCTGTGGCCGAATCTCAAAAATGCATTTAGTGCAAATTATGGTATAGACTATAAAGTGAGCATTTTAGCCAATTTGGAATTGGACCTAACTGGAGGTGTTTAAAATGAAAAGAAATGTTCCTGCATAAAGAGTTAAAGATTACTGGGTTTCTATCTGGATCCAGACTCACCAAAGACCTTTTTTTTTAAAAAAAAAAAAAGTCCCAGAAGTGTAAAGGAAGGAAAATGCTTCTAAAGATGCTTTAAAGTCCGACTCCACTGGGGCACACCAGCACACACATTTTCTGAAAGCAGATTCATCTAATTTAATATAAAATAAATAAAATATACAAATAATCAATATGACCATGTAAACCGTCTTATCTTTTATTCATAGCCTGTTCGTTTTTAGAGTATACTGGTGCTATTATTTAGTAACACGCGATCTTTTTCAGGATGAAGAGCCGGAAAGAGTTCACAATCACCTGAATTCAGAAGACTTGAGTGGATTGTGTTCTTCTCAGCCACAGCACACAACAAGCCCTAATGACTCTCCAACTCTAAGAGCCAGAAAACTGCAAGAAGAGTGACACGTCCGCCGTGACCTGTGACCTCCTAATGCTGGGCAAATATGAACATTCCAAAAAAAACGAGGCAGCACCTCTACAAGACACAAATTCATTCATTCATTCATTCATTCATCTTCTTAACCACTTATTCCTGTTTCCAGGGTCACGGGCAAGACACAAATCAGCTTCTTATTTACAGTAGAATTTATTCAAATGTATTGTCAGTCAGATGGTTATGAGCAGATTATGCATTTTATTAGGGATATAACAACCTGGACCTCATGCCGTGTCTGTGCAGTAAGTAATGTCTAGCAGGAGATTTGTGTAACCGACACTCTTACCCTATCACTGTGAAGCATTTAAAGGCGACAAATGAAATCCTCAAAGCACAAATGAAAGGACTGCTCAACCTGCTCATCATTTCACTACGATCTCTCACTGAGCACTAACCGTGTGTTAGAGCAGAACCTTTTATTTATGAACGTCTTGAACATCTTAGCTGCTTCTAATGCCGTTTTACAGCCCAGCCTTGGGATCCTGAGGTATTTCATTGATATTTTTATCATCAACCACTACAGTATAAATATGC